>JAEQBH010002700.1:0-156262 GCA_016808115.1 Tetrastigma voinierianum
GAGATCGCAACATGAAGCGAAGCCAAATGAAGTCCTTGCCAAGAAATTGAAGTTCTGACCACTTTATTAATCCACCAAGGACCACAAGCGACTATCGTTACCACTCATTGATCCGCGACTTGAAGAAGAACTGAGCAAAAGAAATCCAGGTCGCAACTACTTTTGAGCAATTGCGACTACATGAAATCAGAAATGAACACCAAAAGAGGTCGCGACATCACCTTAAGGTCGCGACCTGGAATAGAGGTTGGAAAGAAGAAACCGGTGGCAACAAAGGGTGAGGTTGTGACCGGAAAGAAGGAAATGAACATGAGAGGTCCTTGACTTATCGACTTGAGGTCATGACTTAAATTCGAAACCTGTGAAGGTAGAAGACCACAAAAAAGGTTGCGACTAGAAAAAGGAAGTCTAACCTAGAACTTAGGCGGAGTTGAAATAGAAATATAGTTTAACCTAAGGCCGAGAGATCGCGACGATCTTGTGTAACCTTGAGGAAGAGGAGTCACGACTCAAAGCGAGGTCGTGACTCGGGGAGTGCGAGAGAAGAAAGGAAGAGACAACGAGGTGTGACATGACACGTGGATCTCGACATCAACTTTCTTGAAACACTAAGCCAACAAAGATTCGAGACCACAAACGATGTCCACGACCATTAATCGAAGTTGCGAGACTTTGGTCGCAACAAAGTAACAAGGTCCTTGGCTGAACAAGAGCGAACAAAGGAAATCCAGGTCGTGACACCAGCTTGAGGTCGCGACCTAGGACAGTAAACTGGGCTTTCTTTTGGGAATTCCACTTGGAGCTTTTGGCATTAGGCCCATTTTCTTTTGACAGTTATAAATAGATAGTGTTAGAATGGTAAAGTAGCTTCGAGTCTTCCTACCCGGAAAAAGGGAACGGAGAGGAACTGGTGTATAGTCTAGAGTAAATTTTAGTTTTTATTTTTTTATTTTTTATTTTCTTTTTGTGCTTGAATTCTTTTACGGATACGAATCTGCGAAGCTGTGCAAAAATGGTAGAAATTTGGATTTCTATTTATATTATTATTTTTTCTTAAAGTCTTTGCTGAAAATTTATGAAATCCTAGACAAATTTACGGAATTCAAACTATTTCTCGGTTTCATTGCGATTATAGTGGATGTATGTGATCGGTACTCCATTTCTTGAATCATAATGCGATGGTGGAGCAGCGACTCTGGCACAGTTTGAATTAGAGTTGATTCTGATCTTTTAAAAATCATAGAAAATTATTTGGGTTAGGATTTACTTACTTGGTGTGGATTTTGAATGTCGATAAGTTCCCGATAGTAGTACGAATACCGAGTTTAAGGGTGTATCTTGCTCTAATTTCCGGGATGCCCTCTGGCGTGACATAGAGATGGAATTCTAAGAATTTGAGAGCATTCTCTTACGGGTATGTTAGACTACCATCGATGAACTGCTAAGCTCTGAAAGTTCATTTTGATAAATACCCCATTCGCTCATAATTGAAGTTGGAAGGGAACATTTAACAATATAAACAATCAGAGAGTTCACCTCAATCTAAAGAGAAGTTCCCGACCCTGTTTAGCTGAGATCTAATCAAGGGAAAGGATGAATCAATAGATATGGAGGATTAGCCGCAATTAAGTGAGTATAACTTTTTTAAAAAATCACGAGCAACAAAAGAATACCGCGATCATCAAGAGATGGGTATAGTATTGAGAAAGAAAAATACCGAGATCTTTTGCGAGCGAACTTATATAAATGCTTGGTTCGATCTTGATTGCGAGAGAAACAAGAACTTCAGCTTTAGTGAATGTGGGAGGAAATCGGCTTCTGACATTGGCAATCTTGGACAAATCCAGATCCATCAATATAATAGAGCAATGTACTTTCATTCCAGGAATTGACTGTTTCATTGTAATTCATTGATAGTTTTCGTTTCTCATAGGGAACAAATTAGATCCAGTAATTTGTTCTTTATATTTTTCGTTGATTTCATGTTATTCCAATTTCTATTTTTATTTAATAGTCTAGGATCTATCATTTTAGACAAATTTTCAATATCAAATTCTTTTAGTCCAAATAGTATAGAACTTATTGATTGGGGTAATTGATCTCTAATTCTTGTCAATCTCCTCTGTAGTATACTTGGACTTACATTGATTTTACTACTTGCATGACGTACTTGCGATGTCATAGACTAAATACATTTTAAAATCTTAAACATCGAGGCAGTTTATTTAATTAAAAGCAAATTTATCCAAAAGTGACATGGGTGCAAAGAAATTATGGAAGCTCTTGTAACTATGTACATTTGAGGGGTTTTTAGTTTATATAGAAAAAGGCAAACACCTGGCCCCGAACTCGATAACATCCTTAGTTGGCTTCAGAAGTTAGATGCCCACATACATGTGCTTAATATAGAGGCGAGTGTCACTAGTTTGTTTCACGTTCGGATGGGGAGGTTCGAGACCGTCAGGAGCTTCATAAAGTAGTTTGAGGCGCCTGCTTTAGTTAGTTTAGTGACCCGGGACAGCTGTGTTGCGAGGCTATCAAGTAGGTTATTCAGCCCGATGCAGAGTTTTTTGACTCTCTACTGCGTGGGCTCCAGGCTTGGTGGAGTGGGCGTTCCGGAGAGAATTAATAAATACGCCATGCTTGAGGACGATGTTGTGGCATCAATGAAGAGAACGGTGGCTAGTACCTCCGATAGTAAGGGTGACAGTGGGTGCAAAGGAAAGAGCAAGAGAAGTTGACGGAATAGAGACACCGAGCATGATGAGAATCCAGCACAAGGATCGGGTGATGCGGAGCTAAACATTCATTAAGAGATCCCAATCTTGGTATGGAAAGGGTCAGATTTGTGAAATTTTAATGAGGCTAATATATTTCTATTTCCAAGTGTTTTGAGTTTTATTTACCTATTTTGATTTGGAGTTGTTTTATTTTAGAAGATTTATTCTCAGTCGAAAGTAAGAAGTTCTTATTTGTTAGAAATTTTTGTTTGCAGAATAAATAGGAGTTGATGTTCATTTTAGAAAGATTTGCTTAGGATTTGGTGCTGATTTGTTCATGATTTGCTGTTATTTTGGAGCTAATTTGTTCTTGATTTGCTGCTGATTTGTTCTAGATTTGCAGCTAATTTTTATTATCAAGTCTTGTCCTAAAATTATCTAGTTTCATTTCTAGTGTTTGGCCAAATATTTATTTTCCTTAGTGGCCGAATCTTTGTTTATTCTTCATATTTTTCGGCCTATTTATAGGCATGTTATCCCTACTTTTGGTAGTTTTGGGATGCATTAATAAAATTGAGAGTTTCAATTTCTCTTTGGTTCTTTAAAGAACTTCTTGAACTTATCGGTTATTTCATGGCGTTCATCAAAGACTTATGACGGGTCATCAGCGGTGTGGCGTCTCGAATATACCAAGCTTCTTACTTCCATATAGACGAGTCAAGGTCATCCATCAGAAGCGAGCATTAGGTGGTTCTTTCAAGCTAATGGTCGATCACGGTCTCCTCGCGAGTTGACCCGGGGTTCGTATCGGAAGTAGGAACATAGTGATGGTGTCTCGATTCACACTTTAAGGCACCAGTGGGTGAATAAGCGTGAGCCAGCCTTGGGCGCTCAAGTCGGACATCGATGGCGGGGGCAAGTAAAGATTCACAATCTCGCGTCTTCTTTCAATCATCCGATCGCTTTTGGGTTTGGTGGCCACGCGCAGCGGCGACCGAGGAGAGAGGCAGTCGGTTACTTGAAGAGTACCATAGGATTTCGGGCATAGAAGAACTCTGCTTTTGGCTCGCGCAATGAGACACCTTGGTAGCAAGGGGCACCTCAAGTGCTTTTTTTTTTTTTTTTTTTTTGATGGAAAGTTTGGCCTCGAGAGGGTCATCGTTGTCGCCATGGCCCAGAGCCCGGCGACATCATTGACACGATACTTGCTTATGCACCAGATGGCTCATGCTCGGGGGTAGCACATGCGGGGATTTTGTGGTAGGAGTTTACTATGATTCCGGCCGGGAGTGCCCGGCTGTGATAGGCTTCTCACCTTTTCAGATCCTCCCACTGTGGTAGTTAAGGTTAGCCCCACGATGGAAGCTCTTGTTAACTCGTGAAGTCGGCGGCATTTGATGTTTTGCATGTTAGTAAACTTAGGGAGTCTGGTAGGACCTCTGTACTTCGCCCCTAGTTCGGTGGGGCACAAGTTGGACAGCTGCATAACGGAAGGATCTTGATCGGGTTTAATAACATGCGAGACCTAGTCATAAGAGAAATTGTGCTGCAATCTCGGTTGAGTGCAGTAATATTCTGAAGTTCCAGCCGACGGTGATTAACGAGCCGTCGAATTTCAACGCCATATTGGGCTATACCTGGATCCACAAGATGAAGGCATTACCCTTGTCTTTTCGTCAAAGGTTGAGTTTCTTAACTCCAGTAGGGGATGTGTCGACATTAGTGGAGACCCGAGTGGCTTTCGGGCTGCTATGCATGATCGAGCAGAGACGGTGAGGCATCGATCAAATAACGTGCAATTTTCGAGGCAATCGACCGCATAGGAAACAAGAATCACCAAGCCCAAATTTCTAAATGCACTCCTGGTTACGACCTTGACGGACTCGAGGTAGGGAGCTTGGGGACCTCCTTTGTCTAAAGGTGAGTTTGCCTCCCATATGGTGCCTCTCTTTAAATGAGTTCGCCGATGTTTTTCTTAGTCACATGTGGCATTATCTTTGGGAGTTTTCACCACTGATGGCTGAGCAACGCTGAGTGTGAGACGGTTGAAACTAGTTCGGTAGGTGGGCGGTTTGGTCGATAAGGCAAAGGTGATAAAGCGAGGGAAATGGATAAGCTATTAGTAGCACATTAAGGAGATCCGATGGAATGGCTCTAACGTGGTTGTTGTTCAAGAGCGGCGGAAATGGCGAGTGTCGCGTTAATTTGCACCAATTTGAATGATGCATCTTTGAAATACACTTTTCCTACCCTCGGGATTAGTGATCAAATTGTGGCCAGCGATAGCGATCCGCGAAACTTTTGTCCTTCCTAGCACTTCTACTCGGCCTATAACGGATGTCCCACGTGCTTACCACGCTCGACAAGCCGAGGGCTCTTTCACTTAATCATGCGGCGTGTTATACGGTGATGCAGTTTGGGTTAAAAAGCCTTGAGACACCTATACGACACATGATGTCTTTGGGTTTTTCAACCCGCCGCTATGAACTTTGCATGGAGGTTTATGTTGAATGTGTGCTCTAGCCAGTAACTTATCATTGATATTATATGTTTATATCGCGGGGCATTTATCATTTATCTTGTTATTTAAATTGTGGTTTAGCGATAAAGGAAATCAGGATGCATGGAAGTAGTTGGCTCCGGCTTTATGTCATCAAATTATGTGACTTGATGATAAAACCTTAAGGCATAAGAACACTATTCTAAATAGTCCATAGTTGATCTCATTATTGGCGGGAATAATAATGAAGTAAGACTATTATGTTTTTGAGAAAAGAACCCGCGTTTTGTTGGTCATGAACATAAGATGTTACTTTCGAGCAATAAATACATGTTAGCTCATGTTATTGGGCGGCGGCTGGCAGAAATACTACATGGATTATGTCATTAGTAATTCTCATTGCAGTAGTGGTATTTGAGTCCTTCGACCTAAATTCACCATGGATTCTTACATGAGGAACTTCGTGTCTTGACGTAGCTCAATGACATCTTTAACAGTATGGTAATATAGGCTATGGTTGGGCATGCAGTAAATCATGTGGAGGAATGTGAGTGATAGTGAAGGAATTTGTCCCGCTCTTAATTGACTGAGATGTCTATTGGCCTCTTGATAAGTGAGACTGAGAAATGCATGACAAAGGACATGCTTTGTGCTTAATCGAGACATCGTGTGACAAAGGACTAATATCATACTATGGTAAGGTTTTTCGAGTCATCGAATTCACTTGATTTGGGTAGTTATAATGTCTTGCTAGAGACCAATTATAACTTGTGGGCTCTTAGAATATGATTTGGGCCATTTGCCCGACATTAGTGGAACTTTATGGGTCCATAAGAATGCGCTATAATGGGATGTTAGAAAGGTTCTCTCTTTAGCCTATGATTAAGCCCAAGCCCAAGCCTAAGACCAAGCCATTAATAGTACATGGAATTTGGTTTAAATTTGTTTTAATAAAAGGGTTTGGGAGTCTTGATATAAATATGGGGTTTATCATCTAAAAGGAGGTGGTTCTTTTGAAGTGGGCATTTTTGAGAGAGAATTCTTTTTAGAGTTTTGGAAGACACTAAGGTATCTTTGGTTTTATGGGACAAAGACCTATCATAAGGTGCTAGCATATCCATCCCATCCATTAGTCATTCGTGTGGATACCTTTAGAGGGCGTTTGCACACTACATCGTCTTGGCTCGTTGCTATTAGATCGTTTCCGGAAGGAGTTCTGTTTGTATTTCAGCGTGTGTGTGATCAAGCAAATCTGCACTAGTCGAAAAGGATTCGGTCTGAGAGGTCGAATCACAGTTTCCTTGATTCATTATTTAGTTTCATCAAACCCGCGGATCACGATGCGATTCGGCGTTAAATTTTTATTTCTAGCTGCATTTTCTTATAAGCTAGATACCAACCGGTTCACATCGATGACAACACGAGGTGAAGTCTAAGGTAGTGAAAAGGATCACTTGGCTCACCTATGGGAGCGTTACCTTATCTGCGGTGGCACCAATTGTAGTTGAACCCTACTAAATGCGCACTTGCTATAAGATCGGGCAAATTCTTGGGCTTCCTAGTTAGCCAAAGGGGGATGGAGATGGCACCGGGTCTGATTTGAGTTATTACTCCGACGCAGCCTCCGATGACGAAAAAGGAAATACAGGCTCTCACCGAGGCGGTCGCTGCGAGAGCAGGTTTATCTGTGTATTCATATCGGTGCGACCTGGCCCCGAAGCATTAAAAGGGGCGAGATATAAAGGGTTGGGGGCCGAGATGCGAGAGGAAGCCTTTTGGGCCACAAGAATACATTGCCTCCCACAGGTATACACCCCGACCCGATTAACGGAGAAGAGCTCTATCTATACCTATCTTCCTTGGTGACGGTAGTAAGCGCGACTTTGATGAGGTTGGATTCTGATCAGAGGCAAAGACCAATTTATATTGTTAATAAGGCGCTCTCTGAAGTGGAGATTAGGTCTTCATACTTCAAGTGAGTGGCGCTAGCACTTCGAATGGTAGAAAGAAACTGCGGCCGTATTTTCAGGCTCACACCATAGTAGTGCTCACGGGCTTGCCTATCAAGGCCATACACCACAAGCCCGAAGCCTAGGGAGGCTTCTAAAGTGGGCAGTAGAACTGAGCGAGTTTTACATAGAATATCAGCCTAGAACATCAATCAAGGGGAAGGCGTTGGTCGACATCGTTGTGGAAAGATCGGAGGCGCATTCCTAGGGAGTTGGAATGGAAAAATTGGTGCTAGAAAAGGATGAATCAACCTGGGCCTAAGGTGGAGGTACTAGAATAGTCCTAAGGACACATGACGGGCTAATTATTGCGTAGGCAATTAAGCTCGCCTTTGCAATTTCTAACAACTAGGCTGAATCTGACGATCATATTACCTTTGAGAGAGGCCGAGGAGTGGGTCATCGGAGACACAGATTCACCAAGGTGTGTGTGCGATATGCACATCGGAGGTGAGAACGTTGTGCCACCGAGTGTAACTTAAGGTTACTGCGGCGGGCAATGGCAAAGGAGTCGAGAGGTGTTCATGTGCAAGTGTGATGTGTGCCAACGTTTTGGCAACGTCATCCATGTTCTAGCCGAGACACTCCATTCCATGACAAGTCCATGGCCTTTCTATAAGTGAGGTATAGATGTTGTGGGTCCTTTGCCTTTAGCCACTGGCCAACTGAAGTTCATGCTGGTTGCTACTGATTAATTCACCAAGTGGGCGGAAGCAGAGGCCTATGCCCAGATCAAGGCAACGCCGCTCATTCAGTTTGTGCAAAAAAACATAGTGTGTAGATTTGGGGTTCCTCATTTGCTCGTCTTGGATAATAAACCGCAGTTCATTAGCAAGGTGTTCTAGTAGTTTTGTATTGAGTATGGAAAGAATGTCTACTCATCACCTCGGTACCCCGTCGATGAAGGCCAGGACATGGGTGCGGAACAAAACACTCTTGGGGTACTTAGCGATTTGACAATGGCAAAGGAAAGTGGGTGGACGAGTTACCGATGGCCCTTTAGGCCTATCGAACAACTCTAAGGTAGCCCATTAGGGAGACACCATACACCTTAGCCTTTAGCGCCTAGGCGTAGATACCCATCAAGTTTGTTTAGAACTTGACTTGGCGCATTCAACTTTGCGAACTTGCACAATCCTTGGATGAGCTCGAGGAAAGAAAAAGGAGCGGCATGTCAGAGATGGTTGAATACTACTTGCTATGTCGCCCAGTGAGTGAGAGGCTTGTCAAGCCCTAGGGCATTTAGCAAGGGGAACTAGTCCTTTGGCCAGGACCTTCGAAGAAGGAGAATGAAACAAATTAGAAAGGGACGCATTGTGCAAATGAATGATGCAAAGGCGCCTACAAAATGCAATCACTAAGGGAGAGGTGGAGCCTCGACCTTGGGCATCTCTATTTAGAAAGATGTTCGATGCATTTATGTTGTATGCGTTGATATATGAAATATGAAAAAATGAATGAAAGGGTTTTTGCAAAGTCTCTCGCCGCGATGGCGATCGCCAAGCCTTGTACTCGTGCTACCTACTTGAGATGGTCTCCATGAGATGAGCCCTAATGCAGGGCTACCCTCCTTGAGATGGTCTCCATGAGATGAGCAATGTCCAGGGCTACCTTCCTTGAGATGATCTCCGTAGGATGAGGAGGCCTTGTGCTCGAAATACCTCCTTGAGATGGTCTCCATGAGTTGAGCCTAGTCCTTGGGTAACTACTTTGAGAGGGTCTCCATGAGATGAGCCTAGTAACCGGGCTACCCTCCTTGAGATGGTCTCCATGAGATGAGCCTAGTAATCGGGCTACCTTCCTTGAGATGATCTCCATGAGATGAGCCTTGTACTCAAGCTACCTCCTTGAGATGGTCTCCATGAGATAGGCACCCCAGTCCTTGGGTAACTACTTTGAGAGGGTCTCCATGTGAGATGAGCCTAATAGCAGGGCTACCTCCTTGAGATGGTCTCCATGGGGATAAGGCCTAGTAATCGGGCTACCCTCCTTGAGATGATGTCCATGAGATGAGCCTTGTACTCAAGCTACCTCCTTGAGATGGTCTCCATGAGATGAGCCTAGTCCTTGGGTAACTACTTTGAGAGGGTCTCCATGAGATGAGCCTAATCCTCAGGTAACTACTTTGAGAGGGTCTCCATGAGATGAAATAGTTGTTCCATTAACCAAAGAGAAATACCCAAGATAGATCCCTAGAGTACAGTAATGGTACATTAGAAGGAGGGGCAAGAGCCTCATTTAGGATAATTATGATGGGACCCAGGCTAGGCACTCCGACAACTCGTAATGTACCTTCACCTAAGGGCATAGGGAGGATTCGAGCTTCCTCTACTTGTGTGCCGAGTGAGACTAGGATTTGGGCCTCTCCATCGATCGAAGTGTTGATTGCCTCACTAGGTAGCGAGACGAAGGAGGGCTCGACCACTTGGGCAAGGACTAATTATTGTGGTGACTTGGGAAGGTCCCTTGGAGTCTCATATCCATTACCTTTTGCTGCAACCCCTTCGTCGGTTGCGTAGCCCACCTAGTAACCTAGGTTGTATTGCTCGTCGTGCAATCTGGGCCGGCTTGAATTTGGTAGTCGACTTGTGGCTCCTCAGAGAGCATGAAGTTTTATCGGCATGTCACCGAGGCATCCTTGGCTTGAGGATTTGCATGGTGTGCTCTTATTACGAGCCTTTAGATCTCGGTCTGGAGGGATCCACGTCGACGTGGATGCCAGTTGTACGTTGTTATGTTTTTAAAGTTAGCCACCCCTGCGCCGTAAGCTATAGGACAGCACAATTTGGTGCCCTAACACATTACGCGGTCTGGTAACCTCAGCAAGCTTCTGGTGAAGCTTGGCCACTTTCCTTTCCAAAGCAGGGGCCTTGGCCTCGTCTTGTGCTTTAGAATATAGTTCCCACGCACCGTCTCACATATGTGAGAGCCGATTGAGTTGGTGCTATCGTACATCACAATACTTGGCCATACAGGCCCGAGCAAGTGCTCATCTTCACTTAGCAAGTTCCATTTAGATAGAAAAGAAAGAGAAAAGAATCAAGGAATAAGAAGCAGACTATGAGTAAAGTTCTTTGCGACTGCCATTTGGAAGGGGGTTGACTCTCGCAGAAGGTCGAGAACCTTCTTAATCACTTGAGCCTTGAACTCCGCGGCCGTCGGAACCACCTCGAGTATCCAGGGTCTAAGAGCGGTTCCTCGAGGATGTGTGGATTAGCCATCGGGAAACTCCATATAAGGAGGGGATGGAATTGCTCTTTGGGGAGGAACGGTGTATTTATAACTTCATTGCTTGACTTTCCTTACCTTTGCATGACACTAGGCGGGTATGGGAGGGGTCGGACCATGGATCCTCCTTGATCGTAATCCTTCCTGGTGGAACGTTGCTTGCTCTTTTGGGCTTTGATTGAGGTGGAAGGATGAGGTGGGATGGATCCTTCGGCGAGAGGCCGCTTTGAGAAGGTAACCTCGCACGCCAGGGGCGGTTGGGGAGTTCCTAGAGCCAGGGACCGAACATGGGGGTGGGACTCAATAGGGGAATGTCGACAAAGTTCCCTTGGCCTCTTGCCCTTCTTGAAAGATTACGGCGGGGAGGAGGAATTGGTGTCACGCTTGGTTGGGTCCGACCCGATTAAGCGAATCGAACCGGTTTCGAGGTGCGAAACCATATCTTTGGGATTCTTTATTTGACTTTTATACAAACAATATTTTTTGAGCTGCTTATACATTGGGTATACAAATAATTTTTGTAATAGTAACCAAGGTTCATTTCACATATACAAAGGAGTTACCGGAGTGGTATCCATTAAAATCTACACACATATGCTAAGTCCCGATTACTTATACAGTACTTATACATGTACATATCTATCTGTGAGCATCGGAGATTAGGAAAAGTCTTTGGTGAGCACCTATCTCGAATGGCCACGTCTGTGGTGTGGAATGTCTGTCCTCTTTATCTCCTCTTCAGTACCTACCGCGGATTGAACACCCGTCTTTAAGCTTCTGCGCTTAGTGGGAACATATAAAACCGATAACGACCCAGTAACAATAATCGCCCGAAGTCACTTATCTTTTTACATTTACTTATGCATATAGCAAGCCTATTCTTATGTGACTTCTAACTCATCTCATATTATACATGTAAATTTTATTCTTTTCAGATTCCCTTATCATTATCTTGTTCATATTACTTTTAAGTGTCATGTATTTTAGTTGTAGCTTCCATATCTACTACATGTATGATGAATCCAAATCATATTCAAAGTAAACTTATCGTATACAATGGCAATTGAGCAAAATCAAATCATATCAATTTCATACGAGGTTCAAAATGGACTAATACCAATAAATATTAGACTCTTTATCCTTATCACGGCCAAGCCATTAATCAACTCCTTTAGAAATTACATTCGTGATGCAGGATGCGTTAAAAATCCTTTTTGTTTGTTTTATTAATTTTCATTTTAAAAGTGTCGCGACCGAATCCCTACTTGACGATTAGGCGGATCAATGGAGCCCGGTTTACTCCGACGTTTTCAATCAAAACATTTATTTCGTCTTATTAAATTTTTTCTTTTTCAAAAGTGTCGCGACCCGAATCCCGACTCGACCCGGTTGGCGGATCAGCTGGGCAGGTTTTACTTTCAGAGCATTTTCAATTATCTTTCCAAAACATTTGTTTATGTTATTCTATTTCATACCCTTTTAATTGTCGAAAGCACTTCTTTAGAGGCGATCCGTAACATAATTTCAAAAAGACCATAACATTTACATTCAACAAAATGCATTTACAAAAATGATGCCTTTTACTATGTCAGTGTAATGTAAAAGACCCTTTAAAAACGATACAATTTTTAATGTCATTTTTTAAACATCGGTTTGTGATTTCACATATAGCTATAGGGAAGTGGAGCATTCCGCGACAGTTCACTTGAGGGGAATCACGCCTTTGTTTGTCATTCGATATGAGGATTTCACTCAATTAATGCAGTCTCACATATGGCTATAAGTAGACATTCCGACAGTTCACTTGGGAATCACGCCGCACATTTCATTCATTAGCAATGTGATTTCGCATTCAATTATTAGCCGTCTCACATATGGCTATAGAAATTAGGCATTCACGACCAGTTCGCGGGAATCACGCGCGTTTGTCATTCAGCCCAGCAATGTGATTTCGCATTCAATTAATGCAGGTCTCACATGGCTATAGAAGTCGACATTCCACGGCCAGTTCGCGGGGAATCACGCCTGTTTGTCATTCGGTAGCAATGTGATTTCGCACATTGAATACCGTCTCACATATGGCTATAGAAGTCGACATTCACGACAGATTCACTTGGGAATCCCTTACTGTTTGTCATTCATTAGCAATGTGATTTCGCATTAGACAAATCTGATTTACCTTCATGGCCAGTCGAGTTGGTGAATCCCGTCATGCGCTTCGGTCATTAATGACCATTTCAAATCAATTTGCACATGCAGTAATTTCGCTTATCGTTCAAATACATGCACACATGCGTACGATGTGTGAGCGTTTGAATAATAATCATTCAAATCAATATATATATATATATATATATTTTACAATTAGCATTCATAATCGATCACAATCGCATTTCAATTCCAATATCACTTTCGTATTATCTTTTCAAAGATATACTCAATCTATGTACACATTTCATATACTCATTTACGTATACTCGTTTATATACTCATTTATGTATACTCATTCATGTATTCACTCACGTATACTCATTCCTATACTCATTCATGTGTACTCATTCATATGCTCATTTACGTATACTCGTTTCATTTGTTATCATTTTCTGGTTATATGTGATAATAATAATATATCACTTAACCACATTATGTGTTCATGACATATTGCCTCGCATGTTCACAATCATGTTTCAATTCGTTTTCATTTTCCATAATCATTTTCATGTTTCACTTGAACACATCTTTACATTTTTCATTTCTACATTTTCCTTGTTTCATGCCTATTACATATGGCACTTCATATTCTTTGTAGTATGATGTATGTGGAATCACACCTCATTCATATATTTCTTAATCCTCTATGTATCTACTTTACTTAGGAAGTGGAATCAATCAATCGGATCATCAAACTAAAGTTATGGCATTTTCATGCCAAACTAGTCGATTTGCAGGATTACACTAAGGAGCAGTTCGTATTACTAATTTTTCTGGGATCTAACTTCATGTTTGACTCACAGGTCATTGTATTTTTAAATATAAGGTTCTAAGGGTTCCTATTCAACTGGAATCAGGAGCACCGAAACTCAGGATTCGTCCGAAACAACCCCGGACTACTCTATGTTCAAAGCTGGAACCAGAATTTGGCTTGCATGGCCCCGCTTTGGAGATTTTTAGCGACTTAGGATCAGGGTTTGGCAATGCCTATTCTTTAAGTTTGTTCTCCTTGAAGTCTATTTTACCCACAACCACTTGAATCCTCCAAATCGGATAAGAAATGAGCAAGTTATGGCCAAGAAAGAGAGAGAAATACAAAAACTGGTCGAACTGGGAAAGCAGAGCGAGGGGTGTACCAGTATGTCTAACATATCTTTGGTACATGTTGGCCAATGACTGAACACAAGATGTACCGGTACATGTTCAAGGTGTACCGGTATATGTCACCGAAAATGCCCCAAAATGTGTGTTTTTCTCCCTTTTCCATATTTGCTGTTTAGTGCAACTCTATACTTCATAAACACTTCAAAGTTACTTCAAATTCATCTTATGATCTCTTTTTCTACTCAATTGCTTCTTTTCAAATGCTTCTCTTATTTCAAAAATCCTTTACATGACTTACTCTCGAGAACCCACTTCTAATATGGGTTATGATCCATACCTAACCTAACATGTAAATAGTTAGGGTTTGTTAAACCTAACTCAATTACTTGCCATTGAACTATGAATCCAACCTGAGGAGGATTTCATATGTTTCTTTGTTCTATTCAAGAGTTTTACCAAGCTTACTTTCCGTAATTTTTTGGGTTAAGATGAAACCACACAGCAAAACCCCAAGTTTGGGGACAAGCTATTAATCATACAAGCATGGAAAGTCATACATAATCTCATAGAATCCATGATAAAGGTCATATTTCCATACCAAAATCAAGCATCCATACCTTGTTGGCTTGATCTTGGCTCCTCCATCTTGTTCCTCTTCCTCTTCTCTTCTCCTCCTCCTTCACGTTTTTTTCTCCTCCCCCAAATGAGACCAACTTTGGTCTTTTAAAACCCATGTTTGCTAAGGCCTTGTTTGGCCCTCCAAAAACCCATTTTTGGGTTAAGTTTCATTAATTGCTTTTAAACCCTTCAACTCTTGGCTATTTGTATTCCAAGTTTCCTTTATTTCATTTGGCCTCAAACTCATCAATTCATGTGTCTTTTAGGCCTTTTGGACATGAAATTACAATTTTGTCCTTAAGTTTTGTAACTTTTCACAGGATCTCTCGTTTCTATATTTGCATTTAACTCACAAAACCCGATTAAATTAATAGCACAAAATACCCTAAACATGTCGAACGACTAAACAGGGTATATTTTGGGGGTGTCTGAATTAGAGAGTCATCGCTCTTAGCATATTCTCGGCTCCCCGAACTCATGAGTTTTTAAACCATGTTTGATTCTGCAATGCGTAAGGGGCGACTGTACGTGCTCCTTAGCCGCGAGCATTCCCCACACCTTCAAGAGTGTAAGCGAGGCATCGACGGAATGATAAGAAATCCTTGTGCTTGACAAAAACACTTTGAGAAGATTTAAGAAAGAAGACAATAGAAGTTTGAAATCCTTTCCAAGGCTGGAGGCTAAGAACTCCTCGCTAGGCAGATTGGTTGGCACCTAGGTCGTCCCCCGGGTTTTACTTTTGGCCTCTGAAGTACTTGTGTAAACATGAGCAAAGATTGTTAAAGCAAGGTAAAAAAAGAGAACGAGAATTTATTAAGTAGGCTTCAGGGCTTTAATACCGACCTGCCAAGGCGGTACAGGAACAAAGGAACTCCCTTAGCATAGGATCCTATAACAACCCCAAGTGTTGAGCACCAGCATGTTACCTTGAGGCTTATTCTTGTTGGTGTTCAGCAGGTTGGTCGCTAGGTGAAGTGGCTGGGCATCTGCCATGAGGTAGTACCGGCCGAGCATGTGCCACTTGAAGGAATAGGCAAACATCACCTCCTTTAAACCAAGCCTAAGGCCGAGCCTCTTGTTCGATATGCACACCTCGAGGAGAACCCGAATGATGTTCATATGAACATAAACGGGTTGGATCCAGGTGTAATGGAGGAATTGGTGAATCAGCAAGGGAAGAGGGAACCTCAACCCCTCGCTAATGTGGATTTCAAGCTAGTAGATGCAGTTTATTTTCCCTTGGACCATATCCGTACAGGCTACGAACTATGAGATGAGGAAGGAAAAGCAACACGGACTTGAGGAGAGAAGGAATACTTCCTCCAAGGTCACGAGAGGCTCGATGGCTTGAGTTAGGCCAATACTTGCCGTTGGGATCGCGCGAGAGAGAACTCCCGGGATGCGGGTGTAGGCGAAAGGGGTGGTTCCTCACTCGCGCAACCATTGGTGGAATGTTTTCCATGGGCCATCTTATGAGTTCCTGCAGGCCATTTCGGAGCTATTGCTTAGGAGGGACAAAGCCCCGAAAATCATCAAGCTCAGGCAAAGTTAAGAAGAAAAAAAATACGAAAACAAAATGGAAAGAAAGAAGAATCGAGATTTTTGAAACTTACCAAAAGTAGAAGTTTTTCTTTGATCCAATAATTTGTAGACAAGGAGGAGGAACAAAGCAAAGGCGATAGAGAAAGAGGAACCGAGAGGTTAGCAAGGTGGAGGCAGAATGGCACAAAAATTCAAATGGAAGGAGAAAGGGGAGTTATTTGAGGCGGAATTGGTAGATATTCGACTATCGAGGGTGCATTTAATAGTTTGTGTAGATCGATAAGGCGTAGGGAATCAAGAATAGCCACGTGTGAGAGTGGAAAATGTAATGATGGTGCATGAGACTTCGATACGAGTTGCCGCCAATGTTTAGGTAAGAGCGGTTTGTTACTTGAAGTTTACCGCCATTCCCCCGATAGTGGTGAGAAAAAGGCAGGGGGGGCGCTGAGTGGAGTAGGATAAGTCTTGAGTCACATGCCAGGGTTGAAGCCCTACGCATAATATACCCTACCTGGCGGATTAAAAGGAAATGGCCTGGGCTAAGCGAACACGGTGATATGGGCTGACTCACGATGGGCGTGGAGACAACGAGGAGTAAAACGAGAATGATGAGGTAGCAATGATCACCTCGGGCATGGGGTGCAAGAAGCGCGCATATGCGATTCTGATCACACAGATGAGAACTAGCAGGGTGAGTAATGTACAAATAAATGTATGAATATGTAATGTAAGAAAGTGAGAAGGGGCTTTCTTAAGTGTCATAATTATGAGCATTAAACATGTAACCCCGACGAGTGTGTATAAAGGGGAGAAAGGAAGAAAAGAAGGGGACACTTTATTTTTATTACTACCTATGGTATTATCTCTCGAGTTGTTACTACGTGGGGGGAACCCGGATTTTCTTTTAGTGATACACACTAAAGAGTGGACAGAAAAGTGGACCATTTTCTAGGTTTCTTCAAGAGCATGAGATTGTTGTCCAATATAGTTTACCTGGTCCCCCAAGACCAAAATGGTGTAGCTAAAAGAAGAAACCAAACGTTATTGGACATGGTGTAGAGTATGCTTGCCCAGCTCGAGCTTCTAAATTCTCACCAGTGGACCGAAGCTCTTAAAATGATAGTGTACATATTGAACCAAGTTCTAACTAAGGTTGTCTAAAAGACGCCTTTTGAGTTATTTAAGGGTTGGAAACCGAGTTTGCGTCATGTGCACGTTTGGGGATGTTCGTCTAAGGTGAGAGTTTATAATCCATATGAAAGGAAGTTGGACCCAAGGGACCATAAATTGGAATTTTCATTGGATATGTCTTCCGAAACGTCCACAAGGGTTAAATTTTATTGTCCATCTCATAATATGAGATTTGTGATATCGAAATGCTAAATTTCTTGAGAATGATTTGATTAATTAGGAGTGATCAATCTCGAGGCGTTAGTCTGAAAGAAAGATCATTTAGATACAACTTAACAACCCTCTGAGACTAGTAATTTACTTTGTTAACAATGCCTTAAGTTCAAGCGCACGTTAAACAAAAGCAATTCTAGAGATTCCATAAGCTATTGGTCTTGATTCAATAGATCTCGAAGTTCAACAAATTGCTTGAAAATGTTGAACAACCGATTTGACTCAACACCATCATTCCTTAGGAGAATGTTGATTCCACATTAAGGAGATCTACAAGGATAAGGAAACCAATAATTAATGATGACTATGTTGTGTATCTACAAGAGTCTAACTACAATGTTGGACCCAAAAAGGATCTTGAAACGTTTTCATAGGCCATGAGTTCTAAGGAATTGAACTTGTGGTACAATGCCATGAAAGATGAGATAGATTCCATGTCATGTAATAAGTGCAGGATCTCGTTGAGTTTCTTGATGGTGTAAAAGCCATTGGATGTAGATAGGTCTTTAAAATAAAGAAAGACTCACAAGGAAACATTAAGAGACATACGACAAGACTTGTTGCTAAGGGATTCACTCAAAGGGAGGGAATTGACTACACAAAAACTTTTTCTCCTGTATCAAAAAATGATTTCTTTTGTATAATTACGGCATTGGTAGCCCATTTTGATATGGATTTACATCAAATGGATGTGAAAACAACATTCCTTAATGGTGATTTAGAGGAGGAGATTTATATAAAACAACAAGAAGGATTCTCCTATAGTGATGGTGAGCGCCTAGTTTGCAAGCAATAAATATATCTTGCCGGGTTAAAAGAAACGAGGCTCGTTAATGATATTTGAAATTACATAAAGTCATTACTTCATTTGGTTTTGAAGAAAACATAATGGATCAATGTATATACTATAAAGTTGTGTTGTATGTGGATGACATTTTTCTTGCGACTAATGAGAAGGGTTTGATATATGAGGTGAAACAATTTCTCTCAAAGAACTTTGATATGAAGGATATGGGTGAGGCATCTTATGTCATTGGCATAAAGATCCACAGGGAAAGATTCGAGGCATTTTGGGTTTGTCTCAAGAGACCTATATCAACAAAGTTTTAGAGAAATTTCGCATGAAGGCTTGTTCAACAAGTATAACACCCATTGTGAAGGGTGATAGATTCAGTTTGAATCAATGTATGAAAAATGAGCTTGAACAGGAACAAATGAAAAACATTCCATATGCTTTAGTTGTTGGAAGCCTAATGTATGCTCAGGTCTATATCAAACTAGATATTGCATTTGCTATTGGGATGCTTGGGAGATACTAGAGTAATCCAAGTGTTAACCCACGTGGCTGAAATAAGGTGATGAGATACCTTGTGAACAAAGAATTACATGCTCGTGTATAGAGTGAACCAAGAAGAATTTGGAGGTGGTTGATTTATACGTGCATATTTTTTGGAGGTTGTTGATTTACGCAAATCAACATTTGGTTATATTTTCTTACTTGCTAGCAAGGCTATATCTTGGAGGAGCATGAAACAGACTTTGATTATTACCTTCACTATAGGACGGCAGATTTGTGTCGTGTTTTGAAGCTATTTCTCAGGGTGTATGGTTGAAGAGTTTCATTTATGGGCTTAGAATTGTGGATTCCTTCAGTTGTATGCCAAGTTCAGTAAGTGTGAGTTTTGGCTCACTGAGGTGAAATTCTTGGGACACATCGTGTCCGCTTTAGGTGTGTCAGTAGACCTTGAGAAGGTAAAGAAATTTGCTATGGAGTTGGGAAAGGCTGAAGTGTGGTCTTGAGAGTGGGTAGTTTCTTGAGTTATCAAGGGTATTACAGGAGGTTCATTAAGGATTTCTCTGACTAGCAGCACCTATGACTAGATTGACCCGGAAGGGGGTCAAGTTTGAGGGGAATGACCTATGTGAGAAGGCTTTCTAGGAGTTGAGAGGGAAGAGGCTTGCACTTGACTCACATTATGATAGTCCACAGAATAGGAGACTGAGGTACCACCAGTTGTGTTAAGCCAGGTACCTCACAGGATGGTAGGATGTGTCGCGATGCAATCCGGGAGGTTGTAGCTTATGGTTCCGGGAACAGCTAAGATCATGAAGCGAGAATTACCACTACGCATGACACAGGTTGGCGTCCATAGTATTTGCCTTAAAGATTTGGCGCCCTTTGCTGTATGGTGAGCAGTTGAGTATTTTCGGACTACAAAAAATTTGATATATTTTCACAAGCGGGACCTCAACATGAGGCAGCGTATTAGATGGATGGAGTATCTAGGATTATGACTTCACTTTGCATTACCATCCTAGCGTGGGCAAATGTAGCGCCTATGCACTCGGTCGAAGTCAGGGATACGGACGTTGTAGCTTCGGGGTGGAAGATGCTCTGGGCGTGGGGATAGTTTTAGGATGTACGGTGATCAAGCTCGAGGAGCTTTAGAAAGTTTGTGGTGTCTGGCGGGTCCCTGCGAGACGGGTGATTGAGTCCCAAGGGCGGGACCGGGAATATCATCCATCGGGGATCGGGTGCAATCCGGAGTCTTGGTATGGCTGAAAGGTTGGGCCATCCATATGATGATCTTGGTTTGAGGTGGGATTTATGGTTTCTGGGTGACGGATATAAGAGAGAAGATCCCTTGGGGGTTTTACTACTCTCGATTTCACATTCCTCGGGTGGCTTGCAATTTACCGTGACCTTTGTCACTAGTATTCTTGGGCCCGGATGGGCGACCGTTAGAGATTTTGTTGATGGTGTCTCCGTGTCCAATAGGTAAAGTTTGAGGCATCAAAAGCCAACAGGAAGCTACTCGACCATTGTGGTGGGCGGTGGAAGTGGAGCAAGAGTCGATGGTTTGCTGAGACCACTTGGCACGGACACCACGGGGCATGATCAGCGTGGTAGGGTGAGTTGTGGATCGGCTCTCTTTTGAGTAAATATTTTTCTAGCAATGCGAAGAGCTTCACACTGGATTACGCCCAATTGTATCTTCGAGAGAGAGATTGTCAGGTTACATGGGTGCCCAATCTATCATATGAAGACCCGGGGATCCCAGTTTATGGCACACTTTTGGAAGAGTTTCAAAAGGCTATGGGATCTGATTTGGCGATGAGTACTACATTTCATCCATGAAATAGATGGTCGGTGGAGAGGACCATGAGGTTTAGAGGAAATGCTATGAGCAGGCATCCTGGATTTTAAGGGTAGCTGGGAAGAGCACTTACCTTAGTGGAATTCACCTACAAGGACAGTTATCAGGTGAGTATACAGATGGCACCCTATGAGGGTTTATATGGGAGGCCATGTCTATCCCCGATTTGTTGGACAGAGGTGGGAGAGCGTTCCATCATTGGTTCGGATCTGATTAGAGGCGCCTCTGAGAAGGTGGATTTGATACGAAAGCGTCTTCTCATGGCTTAGAGACGACAGAAGAGCTACGCCGATAAATGGAGTTGACCTCTAGAGTTTGAGGTGGATGATCACGTTTTCTTGAAAGGGATGCCTAAGAGAGGAGTGGTTAGATTTGGCAAGCGAGGGAAGCTAGCTCCAAGGTATATTGAGCCCTTTGAAATACTCAAGAGGGTGGGCATAATTGCTTATCGGTTGGCGCTACCACTAAGTTTATCATGTGTCCATGAGGTGTTCCACGTCTCCATGCTCCGGAAGTATACCCCCCGGATCCAGCTCATGTAGTGGATAGGGAAGTGCTACATTGACTGATGGGACCTTCGAGGAGGGATAATGCGTATCTTGGATAGCTGGTATCAGGTTTTGCAACGCAATATCATGAGGCTAGTGAAAGTGTTGTCGCAACATCGAGGAGTGAATGAAACGACTTGGGAACGGGACACGTCACGAACCACTTATCAACTACATTTGAGGACGAGAAGAGGTGTGTTATCTAATATTTGGCACTAGAATAAATTATTGCATAAGCATGTGTTTGTGTGTGCTAATGTGTGTGAATTTCGGGGATGAAATTCTGTTAAGGGGGGAAGAATGTAAAACCCGGGAAAAATTCAATTTTTCTGAAAAATGGTAAAACGGTAATTTCGGTTGGAAATCGGAAATTTTCTAGATCTCGTATGAAAAAACGGACTTCACCATTGAATTCGTCTCATGAAAATCTAGATATCTGATTTGGGAAATTTGTCGGTCGAGGCAGTGAAATTTGCATTTTTTCGAGGCATCGGATGTCGGGTGACACATGGCATGACCATGTGATGCCACATGGCACCCTAGGAGATGGACACATGGCATGATAGCCATGTGGTGTGGCAAGTGACACATGGCACTTGCTTGGATGGCTCATATTGAGCCATGTGTCAAATAGAGTAATAAAGGGAATAAAGTCAAATGGAGAACTAAATGAAAAAAAAATGAGAGTGGGAGCAAACAAAAGATAATTCAGTGGGATAAGACCAAGGAAAAAAAAGAAAGAAAATGAAGAAAGAAGACCAATAAGAAGAAAGAAAAGAAAAGAAAAGAAATTAAGGAAAAATGGGAATGAGACAAGTGGCAAGGTAGGAAAGTGGGGGAAACTTCCCCACTTTTGGGATCAAAATTTGGTAGATAAGAATGAAGGGGAAAGAAAAGGCCAAAGGGAGAGAGTGGAGGAAATCGGACAGAAAAAGAAAATGAGAGGAGGAGGAAAATAAAGGAAAAGAAAAGGGAGATTTTCCCAACGTTCTGATGGTCGAGCTTATCTCGATATTCTAGAAGAGTTAAAGTCGATCCACCGCCTTGATAAGGGGCTATGCGTGGTACCAAACGCTCTGGGAGTTTTGTCATACTCAAGGGGTAGGAATTTTCCCTACTTGGGTTTCTTTGAGGCGTGAGGCCCGAAGTAAATTTAGTCCAAAATATTGGGGCGAGTGTGGAGGCCCACGGGATTTATTTTGAATAGTCACGGGAACATAGATACCCGGATTTGTTTTTCAACGATTTAGGGCCCCGAACTTTCAAAGGCTTGTTTTTTTCGGACGATCCCGAACTAAATTTTTCAGAATTTGTTTCGGACGGTCGGGGCTGATTACGACAGTCGGACGAGTTTTTAGGGTATTTTGGGCGATCCGAGGTTGATTTTTGGACTACGTATTGTCTTTGGGTTTTTTGTGTTATTGCAAAATTTTGAATAACATGTTTACAAAGTGGTACTCATCAAGCATGTAACGTGAATTAGTATGAAATAGCATGATGCATTTCATATGCACGGGGACATCGCGTCAATTCAGATTATTGTGCAGAGTAGTAGTTATTCACAGAAGATTTTTGGTGAATGTGTAGTGAGCTCGGAAGTGAGACAGCGTCAAAAATTGAATTCTCTCGGGTGCATAAAATAATAATAATAAATTTCATGTGTTTGGGTGAAGCAAGATGGGGTAGATCCCGGTGTGAAAGACCCCGAATTTTATTCTTGGTTGGCACATATGTATCCAACAGATGAAGAAGTTCGAAGTGTCGGAAGGCTTCAGAAACTGCGATGAGACCTTAATTGGCTACGCTTTTAAAAACACACGGGATTTGATAAATTAAAATAAATATCGGAGGGTTGTCCAATGGGTTAAGTCATTGGGTGAAACAGCAATGACTGGTTTTCACACTTGACATTTGTATGTGTGAGGGAGTTGATCAAGACTCGGGTTATGGGCATGAGGAGTCTCATCTCATGCATGACATGAAATATTCCATATAGGATTGCATTTTCTATATGGAATGTGGTTTGATGTATGTATGCCATTGCATGTATTGCCTTAGGTGAGGGAGTAGCCCTTGTAGGGAGAATTTTCTACTAAACTTGTTGCTCACCCGTCGTGGGGAATATTTTTAAGTATTGGAGGTACAACGGGAGAGAGATGCGATCAGAACTCAATTGTGAAAAGGTCGAGGAGTGGGCTTATATATGTGTTTTGTAATATTACGGGCCCAGGTGGTATTGGGTCACCTGAAATCTGAGGTATTGGGTTGACGGGTTGTCAGCTGGGACCTTGGTTGGGGTGCAATCACACCGTCAACCCACTCATCTTTCTTCACCAAATCTCTTTCTCTCCTTTAGAAAACCCTAGATTCCAAAAATCTTCTTCTGACCATGTCTGAGCCATTGCACCTTGTTCCTAATCTGAATAAAATGTTGGAAGAGTATGCTGAGAGAAAGAAGAAGCGGTCCAAGTAACTCAAGTAGAAACAGGACAAGAAGAAGAAAAAGGCTGGAAAAACAGAGCGAGATTGAGGCGACTAGTTAGGAAGAAGAGCCGGAAAAAGGAAGGGTGAAGAAGCTAGAGTTGAGTGAAGGGAAGAAAAGCAAGCGATTTTTATTTACATGGAGACTGAAATTACGCATCTTTCAAAATTTCAGGTGGGAGAAGAGGCTCGCGAGTTGATGCAGTTCCCGAAGTGGTTGAGAAGCCTTGGGGCTGAGGAAATCTCCTCTCTCTTTTGTGAGCACGAGGCTACCGGGGTTAGGCGAATTAGTGAGTTGCCAAGGAACTAAAGCTCAACATGAGGGCGGGAATGAAGGGATAGGTATTGTATGGCTGAGAGTGGCTGGTTTCAACAGTGGGAGATTCGACAGGGCTTACCATTCTGAACAATTGAAAGAAAAATGGTTCTTAGAGTAAAAGCTGGTAGACCCCAGGACTTTCAGAAAGATTAGTGATTTTCCATTCAGAGGAATGGGGTGCCGGAAGAACCACATGAGTCTCAGTGGGGATTCATTATTAATAACTGAGATCTGTTATTCCATACAGGATATTTTTGGCTTGTTTTGAGGTGAGTGGAGAGGGAGGCGAGTGCTGTGTGGCTGCGTCTGAGAGAATTCAGACTTCGTGTTGAGGGAGCTGGCCAGGAACTCAGTTTTGGGGTTATTCATGAGAGGGGCTGTGGGAGTTTTATTTGCACTTAGTATTTTCAATCATGGAGACTGGGACCACTGGGAGGTGTGAGGAGCCTTGGACGGATCAGAAGACATGCATTCTCAGAGCGTCACCTAACATTGGCAGGATAATAAGAGCTAATAACATAAACAAGAAGAGTACAGAAGCTTGAGAAAGAAGGAAGAGATAATGAAGAGAAGTAGATCTGAATGGTTTGACCAAGTGTTAGCTCGGAGGCATCCAGAAGAAGGCAGGAAGGTTTGGGCTATTTCTACTGACGAATGTATATTTGAGGGCCCAAAAACAGGTCAGAGTAAGGCAGCTAAAAATGTCCTGGTGAGTCACATTGACAATATAGAGCCAGTGGAGATGTTGAGAGGTTGAGACCGGAGGATGCAGGGCATGGACCCAGCAGTTCGAAGAATGTGAAACTCACGGCTGTGGGACAGTGCATGGATTGGGTTGAAAGGAAGATGAGACTCAGGAGGCTACTCGATGAAGATGGGGAGTGGGAAGGATGGAAATGGGAGAAGGGCTGGTGGGCTTTAGGGACTTGAAGGAGATGTAGCTGCTGTTGAGTGCCTCAGAGACGGAGTGAAGCGCTCAGAATCCACGAAGGAGAGAGGATGCCATAGAGCAGAACATGCTGTAAAAGGCGAATGCCATTGGATATATGTATAAAGAACATCAGAAAGAGATAAGACTCCTCACGGAAAAAAGGGACAAAGAACTGGAAGCAACCCTAAATTATAGAGAGAAATTGTGGATAGAAAGTTTGGACTTGATCAACAATAATTTGATCAAAATGTACTATGCTCAGGGTGAGTTTGAGGGAATTCTTAACTCTATTGGGTAGAGACAAAATGATCTAATTAAACAAATGACACTTTCAATGGAGTGATATGCATTCAACAGAGCTGAAGAAGGAAGCAAGTCCAAGCAGCCACAAGTCCAGATCCTTGAATTCTCCCATTTTGCAACTGGTTACAAATTTGAGTCAGTTAATTCATAGGCATGACAGAAAAAGGAAATAACTTGCCCTGTTGTCTCTTCCCTTTTCCCTATTTGTAAACAAATCTCCCATACCTGAAATCTTAAAAAAAAAAAAAAAAAAAAAATCCTTTGCAAAACTAGGTGTCCATTCTCAGTTTGCACTTCTCTTGTGTTTATTTTATTATATATATATTTTTTTTTCTTTCCTTGATTTTAAATAAGTAGAAATTGATGACTTTAAGTTTACATCTTTGCTAAATAATGGAGAAACCGAGTTTTCTTGTTTGGATTCTTTGAATGAAATTTGTGAATTGTTTGGTAGATTTGGAATGATGATGGGATTGAATTGTTGCTATGTTAAATTTCTCTAAATTGAATGTTTGATTTAAAAAAGCTTTCAAATTATAATATAGCACAGCAGCATATCCAGGAACCAAACAAGGATTTGATAAATGAATTGGGTAAGATGAAATGAACTGAAAGAGGAAAGTTGTAAAGATATTAATGAATGTGTTGAACTTCAAGAAGAAGAAAGTTTGCAACAAATTGATGGAACCAGTAAGACCTATAATTATGTATTTGTAAATAGTTTCATTATTATAGATCCTGATTAACACTGCACATAGTCAAAAGTATCTCTAAAACATATTGTGCAAAGGTTAGGGACATTATGGGATCTATCACAGTCGCTCAGCTGTCTAGAACTTGTTAGATTATTAGTCAAGGTGAAATCCTAAGCAATACCACTAACAGGAAATGATATAGGCCATTCTTGGAAGATTGAGCCTTTCAAATCCTACCCTTATAATATGCATAAGCATGGACCTTAGTTCCTTATTTAAGTCAATAGCCAATTCCATCATCAACCAACAAATGAAAAGCCTAGATCCTCCCTTAAACATAATCCTACAGTAAAGAACCCTTATTTCCCATATTACATGATAAATATATCAATGATAGAAGAGGACAAGTTTGGGGGAATATTATTTCAAATTACAAGGATGGATAAGAAGGGGTGAGAAAAGGAAAGCAAATGATTTGAGGAAAGATGAAAAGAGTGAAGAAAAGAAGCTGTGAAAAGAAAAATATCAAGGTGGAATGAGTTTGGCCTTATAGACTTTCTCCTTTGAACAATTAAGTTCTTAGGGGTGTTTCAACACTTAGTACCCTAATGCTAACTAGTATGGGAGTTGCTGACCCAAAGTTTGTTAAGGGTGGTAGAAAGCTTAAAAAGGCAAAACATTACACTATTCCATAAACCTTGATAAAAAATTGAAAATTGAAAAAGCTTCTAAGATGGGGAGGAGAATTTACAGTCTGTGTGGTCAAGAAAAATACCACAATAGAGAGTATGCAAGAAGATGCACCAACTCAAATAGGGAGGTTAGAGAGTTGACATCAATGGAAAAATCATGGATGCATAATGAAGGCAAGTAAGTCAAGTTGTAAGTGAAATTTAGGTAAAATCTGAGCCTAAATTGTCCAATTATCTACCCAACTACCCAAACCTCTCATTATAAGCCTAAAAGACCTAATTGATTCTGAAGGTGGTATATTCTTACATTAGTGGCTATTAATATGAAGCAACTATCTGAGACTTAAAGAATAACGGAGAAGTATGCTATCTGAGGATTATCCCAGAAGATTAACTAATCTACCATGGAAGAATAGAGAAGACCAACACACACTCACAAATCAGGGTGGAATAATTGAATTGTTTACACTATAGAAATTATTTGGCTGTTTAGTGAACTTATTTGAAAATCTTCCTGATTCTAGATTGGAAACATGTTTAGAAATAATTTTACAATTAACTTATGTATCCTGCCAAATTGTGGATTCAATAGAAAAATGTCATTAAAAAATAAAAGTTAAATTGTTTGAGGACAAACAAATCTTCTTTTCTTTGCTTGAAGGAACCCGAAGCAAAACTTTTTAAGTTTGAAATTTGATAGTCACATTAACCTCTACATCTAGTTTTTAATCCATTTTACGGCATGTTTCTAGAAGTTTAAGGACTTAATTTAATGCTGAATTATGGAATATTCACCAACTTTGTGTTTGCGGGTTTAAATGAAAAAAGACAATTCAGCAAATTGTCAGGCAAAAATCTCTATCGCGATAGAGAAATTTTATGTCGTGACCAGGGATCACCAAATAGAACCAACGAGAAGCTATGTCGCAACATGAGCTATATATCACTTGGCAAAGATCAAGCTAAACTCAAGCCATAAAGACAAAAAACTTTGTGGCGACATGTCCTTTCAAATGCGACATAAGAGCGAAGATGGCTAGAAAAGCTTTTGTCGCGACAAAGACAACTTCTGTCATGACCTCAAAATTCAAAGTTAGCAATGGAAAGCCGAGAGCAAACTTTGTCATGACAGAGAAGCATTATGTCGCGACAAACACAACATAAGGTTGAAGTGAAGTATGTCGTAACAAAGAAATTTATTGTCGTGACAAAAGATGTGAAGAATTGCAAGATGAATGTTGCAACGCAAAAAACTATGTCGCGACACAATGAAGAACTGAAGGCAGAAATCTCTATCACAACAATGATCAAGCAATGACAATAGAGTTTTGTCTCAATAATCAAATTTATGTCGCGACATTAAAAGGTACATAGAGTAAGAAATTTACGTAGTGACGGCGAAAATTATGTAGCGACAAAAAATGGAAAAAGCAATGAGGCAAGCCGAGACGAGTTTTTGGCCAGCGACAAAGTTTCAATGTTGCCTTAAGCAGTTCGATAACTACAAAGATCAAAAGAAGATTATGTCGCGACAAAGAAAAAGTCTGTTGTGACACAGAGTTTAGTCTCAGCAGTGCAAGACAACAAGACTATGTCGCGACAAAGAAAAAGTCTATCACGACAACAAGCCCATTACATTATGAAATTAAATTTGCAACAAAATAAATTATTATCGTGATAAAGGTTGAGAAGAACCATAAAAAGTATGTCACAACATTAAAAAAGAATGTTGCAACAAACATGAAGAGCTAGAGGCAGAAATTTCTGTCGCGACAAAAGAAAACTATGTCGCAACAAAAAGATGAAGAGGAGAGAACAAAAGACTATCGCGACAGTGTATTTTATGTTGTGACATTTCAAACTTATGTGGCAACATAGATCAAGGTTGAAAGATAAGAAGTTTTGTCGCGACAAAGAAATCTATGTCGCGATAGAATTCAGAAGTAGAAGAAAATGACAAGTTATGTTACAACAAAGTTTTTTTATGTCCTGACGAAAACACTCATGTGTGACAAAAGACTAGACGACTTTAATGGGAACCATGTCGCAACATTGCCCAGATTATGTGTCGCAGCGGAATTCAGAAGAAATAATGAAAATGTCGTGACGAAGTGTAGGCCAACGAGTTGGGTGACAAAAGATGAGAGCTTATGTCGAGTGACAAAGTAGTCAATTGGGCTGCTTGCATACATTTAGTATCTAAAAATTATTCCCAATGTAAAGACTAAGGTTGTCAAACATTATACTACTGTGGAAGTCCACAGGTCATCTCCACAAGGAGTGGTATTCTAGGTGATCCTTAAGGGTTATTCTCCAAAGAATGTATGTTTAAAAGTAAAATATGGGGTTGTGGATGGTTGATTGAGTAACTGATTAAGTTGACTATTTTAAAACAGAAAGGTGATTTATAGGGTTCTTAGGTTTCCACTCACTACCGATCAAGTAATTCCCACCTCTTATTCACAATCTCATCTAGAGCCATTGATGAATGGTCTTGACGGAAGATTTTATTTAAAAGCTCTTTTAGAGCAAAAAAACGTCGGCGATGATAAACACTTGTTCAAAATATTTACTCAGACTCTTAGCTTGCATTTGCGATCAAGCACGAAAAAGTGTCAGAAAGATCTCTCGTTCACGTTGTCAGAAGATACTTAGTAAGGTTTTTATAAGATTTTTCTAAGTGCTTAACATCCATTTCTTAAATCTGTTGAGGTACAAAGAGAGGTGAAGGTTATTACCTAGATCGAGGTGGTTTCCACTTAGTTAGAACGCCCATCATGGGAGTTTAAGAACTTCATTGAAACTAAAAAGCAATTCATATTTGATAAGAAACTACTCATAAACGAAACTTAAGAAAAACACACTTCAATTGCAAGATCGGAGAATCAAAAGCACAAAATATTGTAAGAGAAAACCAAGTTGTGTGATCTAATTGAAAGATTACACGTGGTGAAATCGGAATTTGGAGAAAAGAAGTTAAGTATTTTTACTCTACTCTCTATGAACCTTAGCAAAAATATGAGAAAAACACTCTTTTATGAAACCAAAACCTTAGAATAAGCGCTCCTTTCCCCCTTTCCTTTGGCTTTTATACCCTTTTCCTTTGTGATCTCGAATTGGTGGTCGAAGGACGAACATACCCTTCCACCAAAATTGGAATTATGCTCAAATCCCGCAAAAATTACATGTTGGTACCAGTACCAGTAAGTGTGGTACCGATACCACTATGCTCTTACGGTGATTTTACGCGGAGTCACCAGATACTAGAAAGTGGCTGGTGATTTTACGCAGGAGTACGATGCCGGAGTTTGCACTGAGTACGGTACCCGCCCTGTGTTCCCTCACACGGTAACACTTCCAGAGACTTCTCACTTGTAGTGCCATCGGCCACAACGATCTACAATCGCTCTGGACCACGAACCCACATAAAAGTGTGCATGGAACTCGAAAAACACAATACCAGTACAAAAAACAAAGGCGATCAAGGCACCCATTCTTATAAAATGAGAGCAGAAATATAAAATTTGAAGGTACTAAAATGCGATATAAATGTTGCCCTTTTGTATTCAGCACCCAACCTACATCTTGCTAGTCACGGCAAGATTTGAACTAATAACACTCTTTTGATTACATGATTTCCAATAAAAGCAGCTAGGTGCGGAGTTAAGCTTTGCAAGTTTCCCAAAAGGGCAAAAATTGAGCATAGTACTTCCACGATGGGATTATGCATTTAATGGAAGCTCATTTTGAAACCCTGATCTCAATGTAATGAACATAATAACAAACTATTACAAAACCGAGATATTCATATAAGGGACCATGGAATTGAGAAAAGAAGAGCTGCCATGAAAGCACCAAACTGAAATGAACGATATTATAAAGGCACACAATTTAACATCACCAAGCAACTAATATGCATAAGCGTCAAGAAGACAACCAGCACAACTAAATCAAAAGGTATTTCGGGCTTGCCTTAACGACCATAGGCTACACAAATAGGCTTATATGAACAAAATGGTGTTGGCATGACATGGCTAAGGTCTACACCCAATTTCCAACTTACCACCACTATTCTAACCCACCATCTTGCTACTCTACACCCTCCCATCATCACATTAAAGAGAGAATGCATCCTCATTAGCACCGGTCGTTAAACTCCATCGAGAATCCGCTTCCAAGTTAGGAGGAGGATCGCGCACATTTCTGTGAGTTCTCCTCGGTATGTGACTCGAGCACAGAGGCGCTGCGGTCAGCTGACTACAGCTTCCCCCGATATGCACTTAAACGACCCTTGATCACTGCGCTCCATCCTTTCAAAGGAGAGTGCTCATCGACCTGATTGAGGATGAAGAGGCCCGAGAAATCGTAGAAGGAGCATGAGAGGCGAGAGGAGCTTTGTAAGGCGGCTCGGATTTTGCTTGTTTGAGGTTCGTGATGGGCCCTAGCTTCAGAAGAATTCTCTTTTCTCTAACCACTCCCTTCATCCCCGCAACTTCCACAAGATTTGTAACTAGAGTCGGGAATGGGATATGCTTGTTTTCAGTTGGGGACTACAGAAAATCCCTCATAACACACCATATAACCAAGGCATAATCAATGATCTTTCCAGTCATCACCTCATATAGAAACTGAATTTCTTCCTTGCTTGGCAATTTCTCTTTTCCCTTCGGTCCGATCATATTGTGAATAATTTTGTTCATCAACGCATATTCAGGCTTGAGCTTCCCTGGAACGAACTCCTTGCGCATAAAACCTCTCATGGCAATCGGATGGGTGCACATGGCATCAGTAAACAACCTGGCATTGAACTCAGTAATGGCCCTGAGAGGGTAAGGTCGGTCATGGGCGGTAGGGCGGACATATTGCAATGAGTGAGCTATCGAATCAGGCGTCTTTATTGTTTTCCCATAACAGTGGTCTCTAGTAGGGTATCTACACGGTGATTTTCTCTCAAATTGGCATAAAATTCTCGGACCAAGGTCGATAGATACCCTTGTACTTCAACACAGACAAATTGCAAATTTTGCTCCTGAATAATAACCCTGATAGGATGGGTGAACAAGAATGTGTCTACTTTCACACCCCGCTCGCAATGAAAACCAGCTTTACTTACGATTGATTGGGCCCACTTTCTAGATTTGAATCGGAAGACTCGACGAAACATGGCTTGATCTTCTCATCTTAGAGCTCCTCGATGCCTCCTCGCTCTTAGATGAAGAATCTCTTCGCTTTCCCTTTCCCTTCTTTATGGTCTACAAGGTGTCGACTTTCAGTTTCTTCACAACCCGCTCCAAAGAAGAGCTAGGAGCCTTGCCCTTTCCAATGTTTTTTGATCTTGCCATAGATATGGCGAAGAGAATAGAAAAAGAATATCATACGGCCCAAATACGAGAACGATATCCCGACGGCCATCTCCATAGTAATCGGGCTGGCCCGTTGGTCGAGACAAAAACTTCCTCCCCCATACCAATAGCGGATGCCTAATCCACCAAGAACACAAGACTACCAACGAAGCCACCCCAGAAACGGATCAAGTGGAGCCAGCGATGAAATACCCAGGAAAAGATGTTGTGAAGAAATGCAGGTGCTTACCGCGTCGATAACTCACGAGAGCGAGAAGAATCCGGGTCGAGAGAAGGTGAAAATCTTTGTGAGGCGTGTGATCTCGAGTTTGCTCGTGTGAGACGATGAAAGGGCTAGGGTTTGTCTTATATGGTGATGGGGGAGTAGGGGAATGAAGAGAGGTGTAAAAGGGGGTTAAAAACCCTAGTTTGCCCTAAATTTTCCCGGAGGTACTGGTACCAGTAAGTGCGGTACCGGTACCAAATGGCCACTGCCTCTTTTGCGCGGTGAATGCTACGGTACTGTAGGTGGTACCGGTACCACTGTCCCCCGACCTGCTTTTCTTTTTGTAAATTTGGAACACTTGATCTTGGAATATATAGATATACCCTTTTCGAATGCCCTCCATCTTGGAGTCCAGCGAGATATATTTCTCTCTCCCTACTCATACTACGCAACTTTGATTTGTGTTCACTAAACTAAAAATTGTACTTCACTCTCTTGACACCTTCACGCTTACCATGGGGTCCACTATACTTCTCATGATCATGGTTCCTAGGGTTGAGGCGGAGTGGCAACTCAAGGCTGATGGATACGAGGGTAGAATCGAATGATTTCACAAAATGTAACACATAAATAATGGCCTCAAATCACCTTCCAGGTTATGCACGGTGTTCCTCAGAGAGGCTGATGCATGTAAGTTAACGTAAAGATGCTAAAACAAAGTGTCTGAGGTTGAAATGATAGCGAGGGAGGCTAAAACATGAGCTCAAGCGAGAAAGTCTATGGCTTGTGCTTGGGAGTGGAACGAGAATTTGGGGGGGAATAAGGTCCCAAATATGAACACAAAAATTTTATGCATGCTTGTTATTGTGTAAATGCATTGAGACTACGTGGAGTGCGTACATGAAGTCATGCGGCTACATACATCACAGGTCAAGTACTATACCCAAAAGAGCCGCAAATCAAAAATTTTTGCTATAACACTAAAGCATGTAACATGTGCACCAGTTGGTTTCAGGCTTCATTGTAGTGCCCACCCTACTAAAAATATTTGTGCTTGGCCTGCACACGGGACACCCCCAAAAGCAGAAACAAGGAAACAGAATGATTTTTTTTTTATTATTTTTATTTATTTATTTTTATATATATTTTGAAAATAAAAGATGACTATTAAGAAAGAAGAAACTTGATAAGAAATGCCAGAAAGAAAATAAAAACTATATACAACAAAGTAGGATAGAAATTACTATAAGGGACATCCTGATAGAGCGGATCTACCAATTCCTCACTACTCTCCTGCCGGTCAAAGTGCTCGAGAAATGGCTTTAAGCGTTGGCCATTGACTTTAAAGGATTTTCCATTCTCCGGATTCTCAATTTCCACTGAACCATATGGGTAAACTACCTTGACAATGAACGAACCAGTCCACCTAGAACGGAGTTTTCCTGGGAACATGTGCAAACGAGAGCTGTACAACAATACTTTTTGGTGAGGTTCAAAGGTCTTCCGAACAATGGTCTTGTCATGGAACAACTTGAGCCTTTCTTTTTAAATTCGAGAGCTCTCGTATGATTCACGCCGCAATTCATCAAGCTTCATTTACGACGATCATTTGTTTACACTAAAGCAATCAAAATTAAGAGTTTTAATAGCCCAATATGCCCTGTGCTCCATTTCTACCGGCAGATGACAAGCCTTGCCATAAACAAGCCTATAGGGAGACATACCAAGAATGGTCTTAAAAGTAGTACAGTAAGCCCAAAGAGCATCGGTAAGGCGAAGAGACCAACCCTTGCGGTTTGGGGCTACCGTTTTTTCCAAAATATGTTTGATCTCCCTATTGGCTAATTCGGCTTAACCATTGGTTTGTGGGTGGTATGCTATGAAAACTTTGTGTGTGACTCCATGCTTTTTCAATAACTTCTCAAAAGATCGATTACAAAAATGGAGCCCACCATCATTAATGATTGCACGAGGCACTCGAGCGAAGGGCAAAATGTGTTCTTTACAAAATTTCAAAACAACCTTGTGGTGCATTAGTTCTTATTGGAGCGGCCTCCACCCATAGACACATAGTCAACGGTAACAAAATGTAAAGGTACCCACAAAGAGGGAAAAGGTCCCATAGAGTCTATACCCCAACAATCTCGAAAATTTCAATGATTAAAATAGGGGTAAGAGGCATCATGTTCCCTTATTGCTGACCCCTCCCCAATTGTTGTACAGAAACCTGAGATTTTGCAAAATTCAAAACAATCTTTAAAAAGCGTGGGCCAGTAAAAACCAGCTTGCAAGATTTTTGTCCAGTTTTTCGGAGTGCGAGAGAAATGCCCTCCTGACTTGAATGGAAAAAGGTGAGCACCCAATTTTGATGGTGTGGGTACACACCTTCTCATCAATTAGTGCAGACGATATTTAAAACGAGATATGGGTCATCAAAATAATATTTCTTAATGTCACTTCAAAATTTTTTATTTTTTTAGGAGTCCATTGGGGTGGGGTGACGGTCACGGATAATTGACTATGTCGACATACCATGAGCGATGAACAAGAGCAAAAAGATGCTTTCATCGGAAAATTGTCACCTATGGGTGCTTAGTGAGAAATGGATTAGGCACTAATCGAGACAAGTGGTCAACTACCACATTCTCGACTCCCTTTTTATCTTTAATAGTCAGGTTAAATTCTTGGCATAATAGAATCCACCTAGTCAAACGAGGCTTAGTATCCTGCTTCGATAGCAAATACTTTAGCGCTGCATGATTCGTGAAAATGGTTGGAGACCTACGATGTATGACTCAGACTTTTCTAGGGCAAATGCGAGAGGCCAAAACTCTTTTTTAAAGTAGTTGTGTAGTTGGCTTGAGGCGGAATCTAGGAGTCTTCTTGGCATAGTAGATCCACGAGCAACACATCTTCCTTTGTCCTAAAACAGCCCCTATAGCATAATCACTAGCGTCACACATGATCTCAAAAGGGAGGTTCCAATTAGGAGATTGCATGATAGGAGGAGACACTAACATAGTTTTGAGTTTATCAAAGGCGGCTTCGCAAGCCTGTGACCATGCTAAAGGGACGTCCTTGGCAAGCAAATTGCATAAGGGACGGGCTATAGCACTGAAATCTTTTATGAATCTTCTTTAGAATCCAACATGTCCTAAGAATGACCTTATATCTCTAACACACTTAGGAGTAGGTAAGTTGGAGATCAACTCGACTTTAGCCTTATCCACCTCGATTCCTCTTTTTGATACTATGTGGCCTAAGATAATCCCTTGTGTCACCATGAAGTGACACTTTTCCCAATTTAACACGAGGTTCTTCTCTTGACATCTCTCCAATACCTTACGTAGATTCTCCAGACATCCCTCGACATGAATCTCCAAAAGGCGAGAAGTGATAGCGAAATTTCAAAATGAGTTCTATCACATCGAAAATCCCCATCATGCACCATTTGGAAGGTTCCTAGTGCATTACACATAATCAAGGGCATTTTCTAAAGGCAAATATTGCCAAAAAGGACAAGTGAACATAGTTTTCTATTGATCTTCTAAAGCTATCTCGAATTTGATTGTACCCAGAGTACCCATCGAAAACAATAAAGAAGTCATGTCACATGACTCTCTCCGACATTTGATGACCAGGTAAAGGGAAGTGATCTTTCCTAGTACCGCGTGAGTTTCCTATAGTCTATGCAAACCCTCAACCCGAGAGGTGACCACGGTGGGAATTATCTCATTATTTTCATTTGCTACCACGGTGACTCGATTTCTTAGGAATTTACGAGGTTGGGCGACCCACTTGCTATCTCTTGATGGGGTAAAATAAGCACCTCGTCAAGGTTTTAGAACCTTTCGCCCCAACCACTTCTTTCATTATTGGGTTCAATCGTCTATGTGGTTGTCTAGAGGGTTTAACATCCTCTTCCAAATGAATCCTGCGTCTGCAGATCAAGGGGCTAATTCCCTTAATATATGCAATTGTCCATCCTATAGCGGTTTTGTGAGTTCTCAATATCTCCAACAGCTTATTTTCTTGTTCTGACTCTAAAGATGAAGATATGATTACCGGGAAAGTTTCTTCTACCCCTAAGAATGCATATTTGAGATGTTATGGTTGATGAGCTTAAAAGTCATCCATTTTCAGTCCATTTTTCTGATTTATTTCTATCTAAAAGGGTGATTTATATCTGAAATATTGGAATAACTCGCAAGCTGCTATACAGCGGGGGTGAAGAGAAAGAGTGATTTCGTGCCACGGTAGGGTGAGAGCTGAATCAACAATGTTTATATACCTAAGTTCCTCCTATTTGCCGTGGTCAAGCTCTTTGCCCGGTATAGTGGTCTAAATTAGAACACGGGGATGGGGTTTTTCATCCCCAGAAATGGTTTGCATAAGTGCACGAAGGTAGAGGCTTTCTACTTGGACTCTTTGGAATTGTGTTTCAAAACAGTGGGGAATGGTTTGAAAACTGGTAGTAAAAGCGAAAGTTAAAGTGTGAAAAGTTAGCTTTGAAGATTTAGGTTACTAACTTGGCAAGGATTAGGGCAAGCAAAATTGATCCTCGGGTTTGCTCCTCGTTATGACATGCAACATATAGTCCATGGCATAACACCGGGATCTATATTTAACTAACCAAACCTCACACCCATGAAACATCTCTATTTGAGTTAAAGCAGATAGCATGCAGTTATATTTTAGTTTAAAAACCTAACATTCAGTATCATTTTAGAATTTCGTAAAGACCATCTAAACGGCAGTGCATCTCTCACCCGAGCACTTTGCATCTAAGCATGGAGAATATTGGCCAAAATAATAACAATAAATGTTATTTAACCCTAATTTAGAACCTAACATGTAAAATATTATCTCGAGAGGCTGTAAAAAACCCATCTATACAGAACACTTGGTCCTAAAGCATGGAGTATTGGCCAAATCAATAACATCAGTATTATCACGACTAAGTTTTTGAGAATAAGAGCCATAAATACATACGTAGCTTTTATAAGAGGACAACATGCATATGCCCCACCACCAAAGCTAGCTTCCTTCCTCTTCGGAGAACGCTTGAGCATCTCTTGAGGTTGTCATCTCAAAGAGGTGTGTTTGAAGCCCGAAAGGGAGAAAAGAAGAAGAAAGAGAGAAAAGAAATAAAGCAAGACCTAAAAACTTTATTTACAAAAGCGTTAAAGATATGGCCTTTGAGTATAAAAACTTGTATTCACCTTCTATCCTCCTCCCTTTGTTACACAAGACATGAGGGGGTATTTTATAAGCCTCCTCAAAGTATGAAACTACCGAACCACAATAACTAAAAATTTGAGATTATGAGACTGATTGGGTAATAAACGAGTTTGGAAGGCGGTTGCATTAATTCTGAGAGGATGATATAAAGGCTGCAAATTTATGAGGGTGAGAATTTAGCTAATTAGCGGAACTGGCAAGGGGTGAGTTTGTGTGTCAGCATAGCGAGTGCAGTGGCAAAGGCTTTAAGCGAATTTGGCAATGCTTTAAGCGGTGGCGTGTTCCAGAAATTTAAGCTAGCTAATGATTTAAGCTATAAGCTGCGTGGGTGAGAGCTTGAATTTCTTAATCTTTACGGTCTGGATTGGCTAGCGAATTCGCAATTTGTCTGGTGCGAACGATTTTCTGCTGAGGGTTGGATTCTGAGAATTCGCTGATTGCGAATTGATTACGAGAGATCGACTTGGGCTATTGTGTTTCTTCACCTTCCCATCCTATACCTTCCCGGCTACATCTCATTTCACCCTTCACCTTGCCGCTGTTTTTGTTATCGATTTTAGGCTTGTTGATGGCTTGAACTAAACTCAACCTCATGATGATCATTTGCATTGAGGTTGAGAATCAATGTGTATAAAGTCACACAAAACAACCAAAAACACCCTCGAGTTGGTATAAGTGTTACTAAGGTAACATGAACACTTCAATTGGGATATATGACATGATTAATGATCAAAGAAAGTACTCAAAACCTATCTAATATAGGGTTAAATTGCACTTTTGAGGCACTAATCCACACCCCCAACCGAAACGTTGCTAGTCCCTTAGCAATGCAAAATAAGAATTGAGATGCATGTGGTGATTTTCAAAGGTTATTGTTTCAAAAGGTTATTTAATACTTATATACAAACTAACATTGCTTTAAAGTGAACAATTGAAATACAGCATTTGAAAACCTATCTGTGAGAATAAAATCCATAAGAGAACAATTTTAGAACAACACTTTGTTTCCATGATTTTCAACTTGGATTTCCACTAAGTAATGGTTCATTTTGTATCTAGATTGAGTCAATAAAATGCAAAATTTGTTTCCCCCAACCTAGCATTGACATGGCCTTAAACTGTTGAACAATTAAGATAGGGCTGGTTACACTTCTCTTGCTTTCTCAATTATATTGTAGGATGCAATGCTTAAAAATCGAACTTCACTAAAGTCCAATATGGCAGTGCCGGCGACTCCCAGTGATAGGTAAGGTTTAGGGCATCAAGCCAAAGGATCAAAGACCACTAACTCCTAAAGGCTTCACGGACTTCAGCGGCTTAAAATCAAGCACCTACAATTACGCTAAATTCTACCTATCCACCATAACGAACACAAAATGCGATGACTCCCGACCAATGAAGGCAGGGCATCGGGTTTCAAAAGGCTTTAAGCCATACACCCTAGGGCAGTGCTCGGGTTTCAAGCAAAACTTCACGATTTTATTCTTCTTTTCTTCTTTTCTTTTTCTTTTCTTTTCCTTTTGGAGAGGAACCAAGCATTGAGGGTCTTCAATTCTTTTGGTAACTCAAACCGGTCCTAGGTTGTCAACATACCTAAGGCAGGTTTGCAAAGTGGAAGGAGGCATACAAATTTTAACCTATTGGAAACAATCCCTAGAGTGCAGTGTGTGAAATAGCATAAAGGGGAAAATTTTGAATTTAGAGCATCTTTGGAGCGCGGCGACCAAAAAATTTAATTCAAGCATGGAATTTGTTCTAGCATAGAAGTGGCTATGATGATTCAATCATCCGGCTATAAATTCAATTGTGGTTGTAGCAATTCAATTGTCCAATTGAAGCAATTCATTGTCAATTAGAAAGAAAACTGTTACACAATGTACGAGGCACAAAACATGATATGTCTGATGCAGCTGCTTGACTCCCGAATATGGTGAGAATTGTAAGGCTCGGGGATCCGGTAGGAGAATTTGCTTCCTTTAACTGGCTCTTTTTCCACATAAGGTTTCACTCTCTGTCCGTGACTTTAAACACCTTGTTATCATCTGGATTGATTAAATCTTGAACCGTTAAGGATATTCTGTTGGACTATGAATGGACTGTCACTTCGTGACTTGAAGCTTACTGGAAATAGATGGGTTTGGAGTCATATAAAAGAACTTGGGCTCCACTTTTCAAGTCTTCACTGGTTATCATTCGATCATACCCATCTTGGAATTTTTCTTTTTACGAACAATCTTCAATTCAAATAGGCATCATTCTGTATTTTCCAATTCATTGAGATCAAGGAACCTCTTGACTCGCTTACTTAAATCCAAATTCAGCTCTTAATTGCCCACCATGCTTTAAAATGGGATTCCAATCGAAGGTGACACGCCTTACCATAGACCAATCGAAAGGACATTCCCGTGATCGCCTTGAAAGTCGCTTCGTAGTTTCCCATAGCGACCTAGAAAGTACTTGATAGACCAATCTTTCCTCAAGGCTTACCACCTTCTGCCAGAATGGTCTTTGATCTCCCCAAGTGGGCGGCAAGTTCTACTTGACCACTTGTTTGAGGATGGGGTGGGTGGCCACTTTGTGTTTTGCCACCATATTTAGCCATGAGGTTTTCTAAATGAGCGATATGGTAAATGAGAACCTCCATCACTAATAATGGCTTTCTAACCCCAAACCCGGAAAAGATATCGCTTTCAAAAAATTTAATTACTAATTTCATCACACTGGTTTTCAAGAGGAATTGTTTAACCCATTTGAGACATAGTCTACTCCCACTAAAAAATGTACATATTACCATATGACGAGGGAAAAGGTCCTACAAAATCGATGCCCCACACATCGAATAATTCAACAACTAAAATCAGGGGTTCAAAGGTACTATATGGGACACGAGACAAACTCTTCCTCAAGCCTTTCAGAGATTATCACATATACCGCAGATTTGCAAGAAGCCTTGAATAAGGGAATTTCGTGAGGAACCCGATCGTAGCACCTTCATTGCCGTTTCGGGAAGCAAATGACCACTACAAGCATTCTCATGGCAATGGCTTCAAAATTCCTCATTGCTCCTCCTCAGCACATATCAGTGATTTTGATCTCGCACAGTATTTAAATAGAAAGGCTCTCTTTCCTAATAACAGGAACGGATTTAGCAAAGCAAATATTTCCTATCCTCGTCTCTTTCCACTCAAATTCAGATTTCTCCCAGGCCGAGAAATTGGGCAATGTGAGCATACCGTGAGCTTTCTTCCAATCGCAGATTAGTGTGGATTCTTAGAAATTCATCATTATTGTGTGGACCGTGGAGTGTCATGGCGAGAGTTGAACCTGGATGCATGATCCGCCACCACATTTTCCACCCTTTCTTATCTCTTATTTGCAAGTTGAACTCCTGAAGTAGCAGAACCCAACGGATGAGTCTTGCCTTTGCATTTTGTTTGGTTACAGATACTTCAAAGCGTAATGATCTCGTAAAATGATCATCGCACCCCACCCAGCATGCTCTAATTACTCCATGCATACACCACTGCCAGCAACTCTTTCTCTGTAGTGGTATAATTCCTCTGTGCTTCATTCAAGGTTTTGCTTGCATAACAAACCACATGAGGTTTCCCATCTTCTCTTTGGCCGAGTACTGCTCCTATAGCAAGATCACTCGCATCACACATCACCTCGAATGGTAACCGCTGAACAGTGCCTCGAACTATTGGGCATATCAAATGAAATTTTAGTTCTTCGAAACTCTTACAACTTTTCTCCCAAACGAATTTGGCATCCTTCTCAAGAAGCTGGTACAGGCCTGGCAATTCTTGGAAAATCTTAACTTAACCGCTTTAGAAGCCTGCATGACCCCAAGGAATTTGGCTCCACTTGTTCTCACATTTGTCAGCGTAATTCTGGAAATAGCGTCACCTTGCTTTATCAACTTCCCACCCTCGCGAAACAGAATGCACCCCAATACACTCCCTTGGTTTACTCATAAATGGCATTTCCCGCTTAAGCACCAAATTCTTCTATGCACTTCAAGATGGCTTCCAAATTGCTAAGCATTCTCAAATCACCCCCATACACTGTGATATCATCCGTATACCTCCATTATATTTCACTGTCAATGAACATACTGAGCATGCATCGCTGAAAAGTGGATGGGGCGTTATAAAGCCCAAAAGGCATCCTCCTATAAGCATACGTACTAAATTATAAGTAAAAGTAGCTCCTTCTGGTCTTCGGCAATTTATCCGAAGTACCCGAATACCCATCCAAAGCAGCGGGTGTCCAAACTGTCTCCCAGAGTTGGACCAATGAACGCAATGGAAAGGTCCTTCGTGTCACCTCATCAGCCTTCTATAATCTATACACATCTAACCCGCCTAAGCTCCGCATAATTCTTCACCCTTCAGCTTTTCATGAAATACTCCCGATTTTAGGCACACCGTAGTTGGACTAACCTATGCCATCGTAAATGGATAAATGATCAGCTAAGCTGCACCCCCAAGACTTATACGAACTACTTCCTCAGATTGGGATTCAACCTCCATTGTGTCGCTTTAATGTTTTAGCCTCATCTTCTAAATAGATAATGATGAGTGCAAATGTGATTCGGTTTATGCCCTTCGTATCGTAAATTTTCCATCCCAATGCTTGCTTATTCTTTTGAGAAGGTGCAGAGATTATAGTTTCATAAGAAGGGTTAAGAGCGAAGAAATCACAACTGCACTCCGTCACGCATTTCCAAAAATGCATACTTTGAATCAGCTGGGAGGGGTTTGAATTCTAAACAATGAGGTCTGTCTATTACCAAATAATAGAGGTGTGCCATCTTTCTTCCCCGTGACTTATTTCAAGCTCATTTCTTGAAATTATGTCTGCTTACAGGCACCTGATAACTCTAGTTAATATATCTTGCACTTGTTGTTGGTTTTCAAATGTTTTCCTGTAATATCAAAAGCCATGTACTCTTCAAAGTCATCCTCCTCCGAGTGCATATGCCTTTACCCATATGAAATATATTGAGTTCCGTGGTCATATTTCCAAATGGAGTTGCATGACTTCCATCTCTGCTCCCGATGATCAGATTCAAGTAGCCAAAAATGGTCTCCTTAATATGATGGGCACCCGATTAGAACCTTATTGCAACCGGCTCGTGACAAGTAACAAAATCACCTGATAGTAAAATCTCAGCCCACCGGGTATAAGAACATCCTCAATGGTTCCTTTGGTATTTTATCAGACTGCCGAGCCGAGTGTGATGGAAGGGTTCTACTTCACCCAAACCCAATTGCTCGTACACAGAATATGGCAAATGTGATTCACACTAGCCCTGTGCCCAATAAAGGCTTCTCCACGCCGATGCCTCCAATATTCATCGATCAGAGGGACATCCCGGATCTTTATACTTCACTCGGGAGTCTGGGCTTCTTATAACGGCACTAACTCTCGCTTCTTAAAAGGCCTTTTTATTTACATTGAGACCCTTTACCGCATAACCTCGCAATTACAAGTGAGGAACCCTGCTTAATCATATCGAGGAGAGGAATATTAATCCTTCACTCTGCCGCAATACTTCCAACATTTCTGCTTCAGAACAGATCGTTTCTTTTCTTCGAAGAACCCGCGAAACCCGAGGGGCATTCAATATTTCTATCTCTTCCCTTCCACTAACCTGCTCTTCTCGATGTGGGTCACCACTAATGGAGCCGACTTGATCGGCTTTGATACCGCTGGCTTTAATTCCTTCACTTCGTGAAAGTCACAACTGCCTTAACTTCACGCGCCTTAAATCCTCTAGCCATTCCTGTTCATTCACCACTTTCTCGATATTGCTGTCCTCGTACAGTTTCCTATTTCGAACTCTAACCCGCTATTAGATAATTTTGAAATCTCACTCATGCATTTTGTCTAATTTCCGTTGAGTGAGCTTTCATCGCTTCAATTTTCTTCGACTAGGTGTAGACTATTCAGCACCTTCTGTTTTTCAAATATGCCCACCACCTTACTTAAATTCAGATTGCCTGCTCAACAGGGAAGATAGCTGGAGGACCGTTGTTGTATTGAAGTGAAATCGTAATGTCACGCTCTTAAAGGGCGTATACAAGGGGTTTGATTTAGCGACAAATTTGGACAATTTCCAATTAGGTTAGGTGTCACCACATGAAGCATCTATGGGTGGGTTTATTTTGACTTACGGCATGGGTAATGGCTCGCAAAGGCTCCTCGTGGTAATTATTTGATTGAAAATTGAAGCAAGAAAATCGGGATAAGATAACTTCATTAATCGTCTCAGATTTCATGCTGATTTTTCATTTCCAAATCATCCAATCTTTGAGTTAAACTGGATCAATTTTTTCATTTATCCCTATGTCTCTTAAAATTATACTTGTCTCCCTCCTCGTGATTCAATGGCCCCAAACTCTTCAACTCCCTGTGACTAGGCTTCCTCCATCCTACTTTGGAGGTTTCAGCTACATAGTTCAAAAAATCCAAAGCTTCATCAGGATGTTTACTCAAAAAGTTACCCCCACACATTGTTTCCAGCAATTGTTTCATGGTAGGTGACATACCACCATAGAAGTGGTTAACCAACATCCATGTGTCAAACCCATGGTGTGGACATGCACTGATGGTTTCCAAAAATCTCTCCTAACACCGGTAAAATTCTCACCATCCCGAGCCGCAAAGGTATAAATTTGCCTTTTCAAATTATTAGTCTCAGGAGTTAATCGAAGAAACTCTTTTTTCAAGAATTCAAATTTATACTCAAAATTTCAACTTAATGGTTCTAGGTCTCAATGAGTTGAGCCATATCTTGGCCTTGTCTCCAAGAGTCAATGGAAATGCCTTTAGCTTCAGCAAATCCATGTCCATCATACCTTCCTTGAAGGTAGTACAAACCTCCTCAAAATCCCTAATATGAGTGTATGGATTTTCATTTTCCATACCATGATATGTGGGGAGTAGAGGTACCAAATATGGCCTCACTGCTACATCTTCAGCAGGAGGAATGATACAGGATGGGGCACTAACCTAGAGTGCGATGTGATCCTCATGGTTCTATAGGCATTTGATTCATGGGGTTCCTTGTCGGGCCTGTTCCTCGGCATGGGATCCATGGTACTCGCTGGAGTACACTAACTTCACTAGCTGGTTCTAGTTGTGTACCTATCCTATTCAATCTACCTGAAGTGTCTCTATCCCACAGTTGCATACACAGTTGTTACACAATTAAAGAGACAACAAAGAGCAACAAACAACCTACAAAAAGATTAAAATTGATGAACAAAAATAAAACTAACTGAATGAAAAATCAGCCTAAATGAAGGCAAGCATCGCTACGTGAAGCTGCGCCTCGCAATCGAGTCAGTAAGAGGTAAAAAGTTAAGCCACTTTCACTTGTGATGGATCACAAGTACTCTTCAACTTTACCATTTGTAGTCACACCATCCCCTAAGAACGGCGCCATTTGATCTGCAGTGCCAACAGTAGTCGAAATGAATCAATATTTATATACCTAAGTTCCTCCTGCATCAAAGTCGTGAGTCAAGCTACTGCAAGATAAAGGGTTCAGTAGTCGAACACTGGACGGGGTTTTCATCCTAGAAATGGTTTGCATAAGTAACGGCTGCAAGGCTTTCTTACTGACTCTTGGAATTGTGTTTCAAAAACAAGTGGGAATGGTTTGAAACTCGAAAATCGTAAAACCGAAAGTTAAAGTGTGAAAAAGTTAACTTGGCGAGTTTAGGTTACTAACTTTGCAAGTTGGGGTGGCAAACAAGTGTCCTCGGGTTTTATCCTCAGACATGCAACATATATCCATGGCATAACCGGATCTATATTTAACTAGCAAACCTCACCCATGAAACATCTCCTATTTGAGAGTTAAAATGTGATAGCATGCGCTTATGGCCTTACTTTAAAACCCTAACATTCAATTATCATTTTGAGGCTCGTAAAGACCATTTCTCTGAAAAGAACAATAAAGGCATCTCTCACTCGAGCACATCTAAAGCATGGAGAATATTGGCCAAATAATACAAGAATGTTATTTAACCCTAATTTGAAGAACCCTAACATGTAAATATATTATCTCGTGAGGCTCGTAAAACCATCTAAAGAACAAATGTCTTAAAGCATGGAGAGTATCACAACCAATAACATCCCATGTTATGCAACTAAGTTTTGAGAATAAGAGCCATAAATACACTACCCGTAGCTTTTAATATAAGAGGACAACATGCATATGCCCCACCACCAAGCTAGCTTCCTTCCTCTTCAAAGAAAGGAGGCTTAGCTACATCTCTTGAGTTGTCATCCTCAAGAGGTGTGTTTGGCAGCCAGAGTGGAGAGAAAGTGTAGAGAGAAGAGAGAAAAGAAATAAAAGCAAGACCTAAAAAACTTTGTTTACAAAAGCAAAGAAAAGAATATAATTTACAAATCACCAAAACTTGTATTCACCTTCTATCCTCCTCCCTTTATCAAGTAAGACATGAGGGTATTTATAAGCCTCCTCAAAGTACGAACTACCAAAACCCTAATAACTAGGCTAAGTTATAGAATAATCGAGTAATAAACCAAGTTTGGAAGGCGGTTGCATTAATTACAGAGGATGACAAGGCCTGCAAATTTCGCTAGAGGTGAGAATTTCGCTAATTAGCGAATTTGGCAAGGGTTAGCGAATTTGGCAATGGCTTAGCGAAATTGGCAATGCTTTAGCGAATCTGCAATGCTTTAATGACTGGGTAATGTCAAATTCTCATGGTTAGCGAAATTCGCTAAGCTGTTAAATTGAAACAAGGAGAAGCGAATTTCAAGAAATGCACAAAGGTAAGTCAGCAATGAATTTCGCACTTTAGCCGAAGATTAAGTAATGGGCTTGCTAGTGTTGGTTGCGAAATTCGCTAAGATTGCTAATTGATTGCGAATTCACAGATTGTTGTTCTTCCTGCTTCCCATCCTATCTTCAACTGCATCTCATTTCCTTCACCTTGCTTTTGTTTTTACATCGATTTTTGGGCTTGTTGATGGCTGAGATTCAAACTTCCAACCTCATGATCGATCATTTACTGGAGGTTGAAGTCCAAATGTGTATAAAAGTCTACAAAACAACCAAAAACACCCTGTCAGGTATAAGTGTTACTAAGGCAACATGGACACTTCAATTGGGATATATGACATGATTAATGATCAAAAAGTACTCAAAACCTATCTAATATAGGGTTCAAAATTGCACTTTTTGAGCACTAATCAAAGAGGATATTGCAGTAGAAGGAGCAGAAAGTGGCTGAGCAGGAATGACACGACTGGCTGAATGATGTCGCAACAGGAGAGGTGCACGAGGAAGAAAGGACCTGATGTAGCGACGCCTTTGACAAAGAATGAAGAATCACATCAAGATCGCAAACTACAAACTCCGGGCCGCGACATAAGGGCAATTGAAGGCAGAACGAGCAGGTCGCAACATAAACTCCAAGTCAGGAAACCATAAATTAATGAAGAACAAGACATGATGTCGCAACACCATTTCGAGGTCGCGACAGAATTGAAGGCCGAGCAGTAGACATGTGAGGTCAATGATAATAAGATTTTCAAGAGACTGAAACATCGTCGCGATATTTAGAAGAGGTCGCGACATCAACACCGAATCGAATTGTTCCTAGAGTGGTATCGTATACAACTTGGTAAGAATCAAGGTCGCGACGTCAACAGTATCACACCGCGCATGAACCTTCTTCGGGAAGAATGGATGAGTGATTAGAGAACTGATGTCGCGAATTAAACAAAAGCTTCGCGACGTGATAGTCGTGCAATTGAGGTCGCTACATAGGAAGAGCTAAGGATGCTAAAGGCAAGTCGCGACTCAAATAAAAAGCTTCTCGCGATAAATGCTTGATAACCGATGTCGCCACAAAGAATCAAGGTCGCGACATTAACAACCAAATGGGGCGCTTAACCAAACTACGCGGAGGCGCATCAAAGTTAGGGGCCCAAGTTCATAAACCTAATAAATAAGCAAACGCTACTCAAGGAAAGCAACTCGCGGCTCGTAACGAGATCCGTAGCCTAAGGCCTGGCGTATTTTAATTTTCTTTTCTTTGTTTCGTTGTTATTTTTAGATTAGACGTTATTTCTCTTCAAATTTCGATTCGACGTTAGTCGTTAAAGTAGAAGTTGAATGCGCACTTATTTCTTTCTCAAATTATCGTCAGATCATCCACCGCATTAAATTTTTGGAATCTCGATTTGAAGGTCCCGACGGCGTGGTTCTCTGATCGTAAAGCCAACAGAGGTGTAATAAAGTAATTTAGAAACCCAGCCTTCCATCATCAGACCTGTTAGAATTTATCTTTCCCCAGAGAAATTTATTGTAGCCATCAACTTCGCCTTATAACCCACTAATGGGTTCGAATATTCTCAGATTCGATCCAAATATAAGTGTCCTATAATTCGCAATAGGATTGTTTCATGCTCGATTTCCGTGAGGCCCTAAGTGATTACAAAGAAGGCATTCCTGAGAGTAGTGAACAATTTCTCAAAGGTATGCGAACCCGAGCAATGGAGGATCTAATGAGCTCTATGAATGTAAGTCGACAAATCGCCTTTCACTTGAAATCAGATCGAGTTGAATGACTTATCAATTTAAAAAAGCAGAGAGTTCACCTCGATTCGAACTGTAAGTTCAATCCCGTGTTAGCAAGGATCTAATCAAGGAAATGATGAACTATTCCAATTTTGAGGAAGAGAAACCAGTAAAGTGTAAACCCATGCTATACCTATGTCTTAGGAGCTAAGGTTTGCAGTCCATGTTCAGGGTATGAAGTATTGAAAGAAAATATCCCGAACAAGGCAACCTGCATTAAAAGTGCTATCCAACTGCTGAAAAGAATCGGGGAAGATTATGATGAACAAAGGTCATATGAGAGATCCCAACCAGATTTACCCTATTCCTTGACAGTTTTAAATCAGGGTTCATGAAGAAAAGTTACGTGAGTAGTCTCAAGTAGAATCGAATGTTTCACAACAGCGCATTTTCAATGCTCCCTTTAAAAGATAATCGATCAAATTGAATTTGTTATTTTAGATTTTCGGGCTTAATTCATTTTGTTATCGAGTCACTTTTCTAGTTTTTATTATTTTAAGGTTTTCTAAGAATATTTCAATCGCTTATCAAAGTCCAAATAGTATAGAGTTCGAGTAATCGTGGTAGTTGATCGAGAATTCTCAGACCTCGTGAACGATATCTGGACTTAAATCCAATTTACTACTTGTTCGACCTGTACACTTGCACCATCCTGGATCAAAACCAGAAAGAAAATAATTTACTCTTAAGGAAACCGCTTTTAATCAGTACAATAGATAAGGAACTCAACAAACAAGTTTCATGGCATTATTGTTGGGGATTAGATAATAGTCCTTGGGTAATAACGCTATAAATTTGTATAGGTATTTTGGTCCATCACAGAAAGAGGTGAACAAGTTTTTGGCGCCGTTGTCGGGGATCGAAAGAATTTGGTGAATCAATATTCAGACCAAAAAGCGAAATACTAGTTTGGACATAATTTATAAAAAGAAAATAGAAAATTTGCAAAAATATGATTCAACAAGCAGTAGTTTAGCTACTGAAATTTTTGTAGAGCTTTTCATGTTAAATCAATTTTTGGTTTCACTGACTGTTTGATCTCAAAGATATTATAATTTTAGGGAGTTAATTCAATGACGTGAAGTTGTGGAGTCGAATTGTCGCTACTAGACAATCGGTGATCGAAAGAACACATAGAGGGCTAAGAAAGGTTAAGAGTGCAGAAATAGCAGAGCTAAAGGAAATGGAATGATTGAGCTGAACAAGATGTCTGCCATGGAGGCCAAGCTGGATGCATTGATGCATCAGTTAGATAAAAGAATGCACTCTACAAATGAGATAGGAGCAGTGGAAAGAGAAGGAAGAGTAAATAATGCTGAGGGGCGCACTGAAGAGGGTTCCTATGCAGTGGAGGAGGCTAACTATTTGAACGAGCACAGAGCATATCATTTCAAGCCTAACCCCAACCTGCCAACCCATTATACCCTGCACTAAGGAACCATGAGAATTTCTTTGCGAGGAGCACAACACGTCCCAAGACATGGGCAAAACTTTCAACAAGGGTATGCTCCACTGCTGTCTCCAAAGAAGAAGACAGGATATGCAAATGAATATCGAGTCAAAAAGGACTCAGACTCAAGACCGTGATCCCGCACTACGGGGAAAATAGTGTCAAGTAAACTTCCATGAACAAAGGTTTACAAATTGAAGCTTGAACCACTCACCGTACAACCACCAATGCCTTCTCAAGAACCTGAACGCAGAACAGGGCAATTGGCCCTAACCCTCATAGACCAAATTAAAGATGCTTTTCCCAGCTGACATCAAGAAAATCCGAAAGATCGCATGGATGTGCAAATTTAGAAGTGGAAAAGAATTAGAGAAGGAAAAGTCAGAGAAAGGTGAAAGCAACAAGGGAGAAGGGATCCTGGAAAATGCTGAGTCACCGGAGAAAGAAAGGAAGAAAGAGCAGCAACAAGAAGAAGAAAGAAGCAAGAAAAAAGCCCATAACTCTATGCCTGCAATTCCATTCCCGCAGACCGCAAAAGTCAAGGATGAGGAGCATTTTCGTTGTGCTTAAAATCCTTCAAGTCGGGATAAGCATGACATTCACGTATGGTAATCAATGCCACTTATGCCAAATTCCTCAAAAGAAATTCTGATAGTAGGGAAGATTGAGAGAAGGAGAGAATTCACGCATTGCAGTAAGGTGATAAGAAGAATTTTTACTGCAGAAGATGAAAGATTCATTACTCATTCCTTTCACCATTGGAGGATTTGAAATTCAAAAGGTTCTTTGTGACTCCGGTGCAAGTATTAACTTAATGCCATTATCTATTGCAAGGAAATTAAGTTTGGGGGAGCATACTCCCACTCACCCAGCATTCTCCAAATGGCGTATGTAACAATGGCGAAACCTCAAGGAGCTTCAATAAGATGTGCTTAAGGGTGGAGAAATTTGTTTTCCTGTCGACTTTATCATCCTCGACATTGAAGAAGATTCATTAGTCCTCTCACACTAGGGAAGGCCATTCCTAGCAACCCGGAGCCGTCAATAGATATGCGTAAAGGAGTTCTCACTCGTGGTCGAGAAGAAGCAAAATGACTTCAATCCGCCTCCAAAGTTTGAAGAATTTAGACACGAGGAAGATTACTAGTAGATGATGTCTATCTCAACAACTCGATTGTTATTATTAAGGGATTGTAATGCTCAACTTCCTATCAATGAAAATGAGATGAATTTCCAAAGATTCAAGGTGTTAATTTTGATTTTCCGCACATCGCTTTGCACTCTACCGAAAGGTGTCGAGTCTTAAAACAAACAAAGACGGACAATGGAGACAATAATGAAGAGGAAGGAATTTCATCAAGAGACTAAAGCAGTGTATACTAGTTTTAAACGAAAGTTGCTAAGTCATTCAAGTATGCTTACTTAGAGTTAATACTAAAGAGTGTTTGCGATTATCTCTCATAGATCAAAGGATGTCAAGAATGTGGCCGCTGAAAATTTTGAAGAATTATCAGGAGTCGATTGCCTGGTCCATCTATGAATTAAAGGGTATCAGTCCGTCAATATGCATGCACAAAATACTACTGGAGGAAAATGCAAAACCATATGTTGAACATCAAAGAAGACTGAACCTAGTCATGAAAGAAGTAGTTAGAAAGGAAGTGCTCAAATGGTTTAATGCTGGTTTTATATATGCAATCTCGCATACCTCGGGCTAGCCTACCATGTGGTTCCCAAGAAAGCGCGGGTTCATCAGGATCCGAAATGAAAAAATGGTTTAATTCCAACAAGAACGATGACAGATGGAGAGAGTATGTATCGACACTGTCGGGAATACGTTGAACCGTGAAGGATCACTCGCCCTCATTGACTCGATGTTTGACAAAGTTAGTAGGACACCCTCATTTTTGTTTCCTAGATTGATATTTCGGCTATAATCAGATTGCCATTGCACCTGAGGACCAAGAGAAAACCACATTCACATGCCCTTATGGCACCTTTGCCTCTTTAAGGATGCCATTTGGGCTCTGTAATGCTCCTAGCCATTTTCAGAGGTGTATGATGTCCATGTTCTCAGATTCAGTCGAGGAGGTCATGGAGATTTTTATATGGATGACTTCACAAGATATGGATCCGCGCTGAGCATTGCCTAAAACAACCTTGAAACAAAGGTTTCAAAGATGTAAGGACAAACATCTAGCATTAAACTGGGAAAAGTGTCATTTCATAGTAACAGAAGGTATTGTTCTTGGTCATAAAATTTCTGCTACGGGACTAGAAGTAGACCAATCAAAGGTTTCGATTATCAAGACTCTTGCACCGCCCACACAAGAAAAGGGATAAGGAGCTGGGACATGCCGATTCTATAGAGATTCATCAAAGACTTCTCAAAAATAGCAAGACCATTATGCAGATTACTGGAGAAAGACACAATGTTTAATTTTGATGACTCCTACAAGGCAACTTTGAAGAAATCAAGATCAGATTAGTTCAAGCACCTATCATGGCTGCACCAGAATGGGATCAAAGATTCGAAATAATGTGTGATGCTTGATTTCGCAATGGGAGTTATATTGGGGCAAAGAAAAGAGAAGATATCTGCAGCCATATACTATGCCAGCGTAACCCTTCAGAATGCCTTTAAAATTATTCACCTACTGAAAAGGAGATGCTAGCCATAGTTTTGCTTCGTAGAAATTCAGCCATACATTTTGGGATCCCATATTATCGTCATGAATTGACCATGCAAAGAATCGGGAGTAAGGATGTCGAAAAATAAGCCAAACCAAGACTGATAAGGGTGTCATATTACAAGAGTTTAACTGGAAATTAAAGATAAGAAGGGTTGTGACAATGTGATAGCTGATCACTCTGTCCGTAGTAGAAAAAAACAGTAGAAGAGGAGGAGGCACTAATAAGAGAACTCAGATGAGCAAATCGCTTAAATTATCATTCCAACTCCTACGGTATGCCGATATCGTGAATTACTTGCTTCAGGGAGTAAAGCAGCTCCTAATTCGGGCCTACCAATAGAAAAGAAAGCTCAAAACTGACAGCAGGTATTACATCTGGGATGACCCATTGTTATTTAAAAGAGGTGTCGGGAGCATGATTATAAGAAGATGTGCGAGAGTGAACAATGCAAAATTTTGAATGAATGCCATGCATCACCATATGGGATACTTTTCCGAGAAAAATGACTCATAAGATACCTAACTGATTTTATTGGCCCACTATCTTAGAGATCAGTTTGACTGGTCAAATTATGTGATAGATGCCAAAAGATTGGAAATATCACAGCTATAAACGAAATGCCTCGCAAGGCATATCAGGGCGTAAATTTTTGCATGGGGAAGGATTTTACGGGACCTTCCCACCATCATTGAAACTTCAGACATACCGCTTTAAAGGATTATGTGTCCAAGTGGGTGGAAGCAATAGCTTGTCCAAGGAATGACGCTAACACAGTAGTGAGTTTCTTGCAAAGGAACATTTTGAGCAGATTCGGAACACCCAAGACTATCATCATGATTCGGGAGTTCACTTCAAACAAAATATTTGCTAAGCTCATGAGCAGTATGGATCAAATATATAATGAGCCTAGCTTATCACCCCCTGCACTAATGGACAAGGTAATGGGCAGACATTAAAAGATCCTGAAAAGACTGTAGTCTGCCAGAAAGATCGTCTTCCAAACTTGACGACGCACTCGCTTACAGACGGCATTCAAACTCCCATCGATGCCCCATATGAGTGGTCTTTGGCAAACCATGTCACTCTCCCTCTGAATCGAATACAAAGCCATGACCATCAAGAAGCCGAACTCGATTTCAAAATTGCAAAGGAAGAGAGACTGCTCCAATTGAATGAACGAGAAGAACTGAGAAATGAAGCCTATGATAATGCTAGAATATACAAGGACAAGACAAAGAAATGGCATGATCAAAGGATTCTGAGGAAAGAGTTCAAAGTAGGGGATCAGGTTCTTCTATTTAACTCCTAGATGGATTTATTTCAAGGAAGCAAATCAAATGGAGTGGTCCATATACAAGGTGTCAAGTACTACCTTTGGGAGCAAGAATACAGATCGATGTCGGGAAGAATTCAAGGTTAATGGTCAAAGATTGAAGCAAGATCTTAGTGGAGAAAGAAAAGGAAGAACCCGCAACCGGTGAACGGAGAGAGAGAAGGCTTAAAACAGCTACCAAATGCAAGGACTCAAACAGAGTGTACCATGGAGGCAAACCCATATAGATTTTTGGCTTTATATAGATTGATTTTTTTAATTACTCGCTTTGATTTTTTTTTATTCTTGTAATGATTTGTTAGATTCTGCTGGTTAGTATTTGATCAATTAAACCCTTTTAAATTGTTACAGTTTACGTTATAATCGCAGGCTCAGTGAGAAAGAACCAACTCTCTAGATTTACTTCCAAAGACTTCCCTGCCACCAAAGATAGCAATAATTTAAAAAATAGAGCATTTTCTTCCCTAAACAAATTGCGGGAAAATAAATAGAATGCATATTGAAACCTGTTGTTTGGGAAGAGTAATTTTATTTGATGTTACACTCCAGAAAATTAATAAGGAGTGCAAAGTCATTCGATCACAATTTAGGGCAAGTACGCACTAAGTCACACTTCAGATCATCAAACTACTTTATCGGGTTGCAACTTAGTAAGTACCGAGGGGAGAACAAGAGTTACTGTGTCGCGGGAGAAAAGCAGGTCGTGACAGAATATCTGAGGTCGCGACGTAACATTTGGCCGCGACAAGAACAATTCCTTCAAAAGAATAGTGAAGGTCATGGCTAACTCAACTATGTCATGAAAACATTTTGCTGACCAAAAAGGGGGTAGAAATGCTGAAGTGTCGCAAACTGATGATAGATTGTCCCCATAATCTTACTTATGTCACATTAAACAATAATAAGTCGCACATAAGAGAAAAGTGTCAGCAGGCAACTTTTAAATTTGCCTTTATTTAATGACAAAGACACAATTACGGCCTGAATTTAAGTCACACAAGCAACTAAATGAAGTAATAAAGAGTCCACACAATGATTGAATTGAAAATAAGCCGAGAAACTCCCTCCACCACTATTTCATTCCTCAAGAAAATACAACTCTTCATCTTCGCCTAATCTCTCGTTTTTCAATTCTCGCAAACCCTAGATCCAAAATTCTTCCTAAAAACATTCCTATTTATCAAAATGGCCGAACTCAACCTCATTCAAATCACGAGGATCATGGAAGAATATACTGTACCAAGTGGAAGTTCGCCGTGAACCAACAAGTGAGAACCCGCCACAACCATCGGTTCAACTGGGCTTCAAGCAACAGAAAAAAGGGAAAAGAAAAATGTGCTAAGAAGAAGAGAAGACGTAATCGATCGTGAAGAAGGTTTTCTCCATCTAGAAGAAGTACTATGCCTGGGTAGTGGTTTATTTCGGAGAAAGAGGTTTCAGCAAACTCATCTCCTCTTCATGAACCAATAAAACAAAGAGGTTGGGGAAACTTCCGTAGCATCAAAAGTCCGGATACAGCATAGTTCGGTAAATTTTACCCAACCCTGGTGGGGTGATGGGCGATAACTCAAGGCGTCGAGGAGCTCAGGTGCCGCATGGTTTTAAACCATCAATGAAATGTACTGAATGGAAGGGCAGCATGGATCCAAATTCAAGAAGATGATAGACAACCCCAACCGTGAGAAGATTAAAAAGAAAGTCGGCTGCATCGTAAAGGGAAGTAGGGTCAAGAAAAGGAGAGCAAAGACCATAAACGTGGAGATTTGGGCCAAAAGGAGGCAAAGGTATGGTTTTACTCCCGGCTCTCGGTTATGGTCCACCAAGCATGTCTCAGACAGACGGAACAAGAAGCAATCATTCTTATACAGCCATGGGCAAGATTAATGCGGAGCAAATAATTAAAACCTCGATAACGATACCATGAAGGGAATAAAAGAGGTTCGATCCTCACCCAACAACCATCACGAGGTTATGCTCGAGGGCTGGTGTGAAAGGAACTTAAGAAGAAGAAGAATGCCCTAAGGTTTCACCACTAACTTTGACAGGAGTAAGTAAAGGGCCTATGAATCAAAAGAAAAAAGTGGATATAATAGAAGGCATTCAAGAGAAGAAATGAGGAGTGCAAGATGTAAAGAGGACACCCTTCTGTTGTAGATCAAGAAGAAGAAGATCCGTGGCTAACATCCGTAAGAGAACACCTTTATGTTTGCAGAGGATGTAGAACAAGATGATGGAAGCCCTATAAATTTTTCAACCCCATCACACCTCTCCCCTATCGTGAATGTAGATTTCCGAGAACTCCGTGAAAGCTCTAGGGAGCTCAGTGAATAATCAAATAATGGAGGATGCTTAGTTCTATTCCAAGAGAATGAAGAAAGGAAAGGGAATGGAGTATCCAACAAAAAATTCGTAGAGAAAGAGCATGAAGCAGAGCTTCAAAAGAAAAGATCAAAGAATGGGAAGAAGAAATGAAACAAAGGGAAGAAAGGGTATTTGCTGGAGATCCCGGAGCATAAAGAGGAAAAAATTCAAGAAGGAAATGGAGGAAGAGACTCTATTCCATCAAGAAGTCAGTAGCTTGAGCCATGAGTCATTTTACAACAATCGCATGATCGTGGATTCTCAACTCCTAACAATCATAAAGAAAAGGGACTCGCATCGTGAAGCCAAAACTATAACGAGCAAATCATGGGATTCAAATTTCTACATGTCAATGTTCAAGGACTTAGAGAAATATTTAAGGAAAGAGATAAAGAGCTTCGATGACTAAGATGCCTTCAAGAAAAGTCTGGCATGAAATTTGGATTTGATCAACAATGTCTTCCAAATTTTTAGAAGTCATGACTGAAATGGAGAAACACGATGAAATCACATCAGGGGAAAAGACAAGATCCGAACAAAAGGTTGATCTCACCAACGAATTGATCCTTGAAGAACAGATGTGAGAGGAGAAGGACAAGAAGAAGAAGAGAACTGAATGAAGTTTCCCAAATTCTCTCCTAATTTGCTACTCCTTGATCCGGATCCTCCCAACATCTGCCTCCTCCCCAAAAAGAAAAAATAAATCTTCCCATTGATTTATCCCGCTTCCTCTCTTCCTGATCGTTATTCTCAACTTTTGGGCATCATATCATGAATAAAATAAGAAAATTTGTTAAAAAGGAAATGTTTGATGTTGCTTGCGCTAGATTTATATTGTTACTTTTTGCTTCGAATTGTTAGAGAATAATATTAGGATTTAGTTCAAGAATGAAAATGACGACATATCATAATCGAACTAGTTGGAAGTAGTTTGACTAGAAGATAAGTCAAAACACAAATAATCGCAGAATATGCGTATCGATATAATTGAATTGAAACACAAATTGCATAATCGACTTGAATTTAGTCGATGAGTCCAAGATAAAGAAAGTCATACAATTGAAGGAGCAAAATATATTGGAAGCTTGTAGTATGTCAAAAGAAGCCAAAGAACCCGTGAACCTTAAATCATGTAACTCATCAATCAAGTGAGTCATGACATCCTAGGTTAGCCTTCACAGCTTAATCAAACCACCAGAACTTGTTTAGATTATTGATCAAGGCAAAATTCTAGTGATACAACTAACAAGAAATGATGTAAAATTTGATCCTCGCAACTGAGTCATTCTAGCCAATTTATTTATATGCTTCGCATACACCTTAGTTCCCGACCTGGTGCCTCAAACAATCCTTATCTTCAAAACAAGCCATTGGAAATCCTAAGCCATCCTAGATAATTAATCCTCCAAAGAAGGAACTGATTACCCAAAATTCAAAGCAAAGGAGGAAGAGATAAAGTTCGGGGAGAACGTATATTTTTTTTTTTTTGGGAACCAAATGAGAAAATACAGAAGGGGTGAAGAGATAAAGATCTAAAGCAGGAAGATACAACAGAAAAGAAAGCTTAAAGGAAGAAGTTTTGTCTTGTGGCTCTAACTTTCGAATTAATTAGCTCTTAGGTGTTTAACACCTAGTACCCTATTGCCAATCGGTATGGGATTTACTAACCCAAGTTTGCTAAGAGTGTTAGAAAGCCAAAAAAGACAGAACATTGCACTATTCCTGAATGGTGACAAAGAAAAAGTTCCAACAATGTGAAGTACAAATGAGAAATGGGAATGAACAATTTTAAACAAAAGAAATCAAGAAGATACCCCAAAGATGAAGTTTGGGGGAATCAATTAAAGAAATTGCAAGGAAAAGAAGGGCAGCAGTTAAGTAAGAAAGGAGAAAGGGTCTGGGTAATCTTAACCTAAAAAGTTCCATCCACCCCACCAAAGACCCAAGCCTGACATTACAAACCTAAAAGACCTGATTGATCTTGAAGGTTGGAATTACCTACATTAGTGGAGATCAATATGAACAACAAGCATATGAATTGAAACTCGAAAGGATAAAAACTCGTGAAGGACCTCAGGGTTAACCCGACTCACTCTAAGAAAAAGAGTGAAGAAGACCAACCTACTTTTCAGCAGATCAACCGACAATACTATTTGAGTAAAACAAATCTAACAATTTAGTTTTGTACACCTGATCGAAAAAGAGACTAACCTTCATCCGGACTCAAGCTAGATATATAGAAAAGAATGCAATTTTAGTCTTTCAATTAAATTGGTTGCAACTGCAAAACAAAACAGAAAAATGTCCTTTTGTTCGAGGACAAACAAATCTTTCTTTTCTTTGCTCGAGGACAAGCAAAATTTAAGTTTGGGGGAGTTTGATGAGCTTAAAAGTCATCCATTTTCAGTCCATATTTCTGATTGATTTCTATCTAAAAAGGACTTATTTATATGCAGAAATGTGGAATAAATCACCAAACTGCTATATAGTAGGAAATTCAAGAGAAAGAGGATATTGCAGTAGAAGGAGCAAAGTGGCCGAAAGGTGACGACACGACCGGTATCGAATGATGTCGCAGAACAGAGAGGTGCACGAAGAAAGGACCTGATGTCACGACGCCTTGACAGTAATGAAGAATCACATCAAGATTGCAACCACAAAACTCCAGTCGCGACATAAGGGCAATTGAAGGCAGAACGAGCAGGTCGCAACATAAACTCCAAGTCAGGCAACCATAAATTAATGAAGAACAAGACATGATGTCGCAACACCATTTCGAGGTCGCCGGTTGCACTGAAGGCCGAAAGCAAGAGATATGTAGGTCACGGCACGCGATTTTCAAGAGATCAACATCGGGTCGCGAGCATTTAGAAGAGGTCGCACATCAACACTCGAATCGTAAATTGTTCCTGCAGCGTATCGTAGACAACTTGCAAGGAATTAAGGTAGTCAAGTCATTTAGAGGTCGCGACTTTAAGATGAACCTTCTTTCTTGGGAAGAATGGACGAAAGGGATTAGATTAAATCGATGTCGACTCAAATAAAAGCTTCTGCGACGTATGCTGAGTAATTGAGGTTGCGACATAGGAAGAGCCAAGGGATGCTAAAGGCAAGTCGCGACCAAATAAAAGCTTCTCGCGATAAATGTTGATGGGAATCGATGTCGCATAAAGAATCGAGGTCGCGACATTAACAACCAAATGGGTCATTTAACTGGAATCCACAAGGAGTATGATCAAAGTTAGGCCCAACTAACCCTATAAATAAGCAAATTACATCAAGGGCAAATTTCTTGGAGGCTTTTAACGAGACTGGTAGCCTCAAGGCCTATGTATTTTTATTTTCTTTTTCTTTGTTTTGCTGTTATTTTTAGATTAGATTAAGTTATTTCTTTCAAATTTTGGATTTGACGTTAGTCAAGTAAAGTAGAAGCCGAATGTAGAATTTTATTTTTCAAATTACCGTCGATCGTCTCGAATTCCCAAACAAATTTTGGAATTCGAATTTCCAAAACTGATCTACAAGTGGTTCTCTGAATGTAGTTTCTGTAGGTGTAATAAAGTAATTTAGAAACCCAAATTTCCATTGAATAATTTCGTTGTTAGAATTTATCTTTCCCGTAGAAATTATCGGCTACCGGTAACTTCACTTATAAATCTACTTGCTGGTTCTGAATATTCTGTATCTGATCCCAATATCAGTGTCCTATACCTGCAATAGGATTGTTTCATGCTCTGATTTCCAGGAGGCCCTCTGAGTGACACAGAGAAGGCATTCCTGAGAGTAGTGAACAATTTCTCAAAGGTATGCGAACCTGATAATGGAGATCTAATGAGCTCTGTGAATGTGAGTCGATAAATCGTCTTCTCACTTGAAATCGAGATCGAAAGGAATGACTTATCAATTTAAAGTAGCGAGTTCACTGATTCAACAGTAAGTTCAATCCCGTGTTAACAAGGATCTAATCAAGGAAAGGGATTTAACTATTCCAATTTTGAGGAAGAGAAACTGCAAAGTGTAAACTCCATGCTATACCTATGTCTTAGGAGCTGTTAAGGTTTACACCATGTTCGGTGTATGGTATTGAAAAGAAAAATATCCAGAACAAAGCAACCCAGACAAAGTAGTTATCTAACTTCTCTCGCTTTCGAAAGAATCAGAGAAGATTAGATGATGAACAGTGTCGTAAGGAGAGATCCAACTATACTACCCTATTCCTTGGACAGGTTTTAAATCTGTGGTTCATGAAGAAAAGTTACAGAGTAGTCTGCAGGAATTGATGTTTCATAATAGCAGTATTTTCAATGATCCCTTTAAAAGATAACTGATCAATCTGAATTTGTTATTTTAGATTTTCAGTTTTAATTCATTTTGTTATTGAGTCACTTTTCTTAGTTTTTATTATTTTAAGGTTTGCTAAGAATATTTCACCTGCCTTATCAAAGTCCAAATAGTATAGAGTTCCGAGTAGTCAGGTGGTTGATTGAGAATTCTGAGATCGCCTGTGGGAACAATATTTGACTTAAATCCACTTAATACTTGTTCGACCTGCACGGCAAAGATCCTCGGATCAAAACTAGAAAGAAAATAATTACTCTTAAGGAAATCGCTTTAATCAAGATAATAGATATGAACACAACAAACAAGTTTCATGGCATTATTGTTGATTAGATAATAGTCTTGGGTAATAACGCTTATAAATTTGTATAGGTATTTTTGGTCCATCACAGAAGAGGTGAACAATGGTAGCGTTTCAACCTGCTTTAGTGGTCTCTTCCGGCTGCACACTGGCCTCAATCAACGGGCAATGGTTCAAATTTAGGTGCCCACCCATTTACTTCCAATACCTCACTGTTCAATTATGGGATGTAGAAACTCCTCGAATTCGATGTGGTCACCTCCTCAACCCAACTCGAGCTTACTAGACAAGACATGAGAGGATCATCGTATGAGACATGATCTACATATTGCTGCACCGTAGAGTCTATCATATTTACCTCACAAACGTCTTCCTCATCCCCTATTTCCTTGATAACATTAAAGATATTCAATTTAACGGTCATATTACCAAATGATAATGTCATTAAACTCCCTAATGGGTATGATGCAGCATTAGCAGTGGCCAAGAATGGCCTACCAAGAATCATCAATCAGTCCCTCGTTCACCATGTCATGTCGCTACAACAAAATCCACAAGAAAGTAGAAACTTGTCCATTTCAGTACCAATACATCCTTCACTATCCTCTAGGAATCTCTCATAATTACTGGCCACTAGCTGGAGGGTGATATTGGTTGGTTCTAATTCTCCTAACCCTAGCTCAACATAGACCGAGTAAGGCAACAAGTTAACACTTGCCCCTAAATCCACTAGAGCATGTCCTAACTTTGAATTCCCTACCACTATGGAGATAATAGGGCTTCTTGGGTCTTTGTATTTTGAGGGGAAAATTGTTTCGAATCAATGAGGTGGATTGCTTAGTCATAAATGCCTCCTTGTTGACACCTAGTTTTCTTTTTACAATGCACAAATCTTTCAAAAACTTGGCATATGACAGAATCTGCTTAATGGCATCTAGTAAAGGAATGTTCAACTTCACCTGTTTGAACAACTCATAAATTTCAGAGTGATTGTTCACTTTCTTTAGGGCTCTCAATCTATGAGGGTATGGAGCAGGAGGGACATAGGAGGCCTTGTCTTGCTCTTGCTCACCATCAATAACATCTGTCCTAGAAACATGAGGCTTGTCCGACACCTCATCATCCCCGACTGGTTCATTTTGCAACTCTTACCTGCCTCGGGCTGAATGGTTTTACTAATTACCTTACCACTTCGAAGAGTGGTGACGGCCTTGCAATGTTCGAAGGTGCCTCACTCGACCTGAAACTCCAACACTATTTTGACCTCGGGGTTTTGGATATTCCGGTAGCGGAGTTTCCTTCTCTGCTGAAAATTTCCCATAGAAGATGCTAGCTTAGTGATTCGGGATCTCTACGCCATTCAAGGCAAACTAAATTCAGTGTTAGTGGATTGTTGAGTTTGGACGAATCGTACGCAACATCCTCCAAACTTTTTTATGTGGAGGTTGATAAGGCCGTGGATTTGACTCCTCGATTTGACTGGACGGAAACCTCGTTGGGTCTGGCAGGAAACTTCGAGACCTTGATTCTCGAAACTGAGGGGCTTGGGTTTGAAAACTTTGGTTTTGATAATCAGCCTCGCTGTCTGGGCTAGCTGCGGGCCTCCCTCATTTCTCCAACTAAAACCAGTAGGTACACCGTTGGAAATAAATCAAAACGCAATGACTAGGGTTTTAGAATTTTTCCGTAAAATCTTATTTTCGCAGAACCCATGCAAACACATATTAATATCAAAAGGTGAAGAGCAGATCTATACTTGTTAATGCGATAGAGATTTGTCAAGCAGCAGGCTGGAAACAACTCCCCTAGCACTGCAGGTCTTCAATTCCGCCTCCCACAGAGGTGGTGTAAGCACCAAACGATTCAGACCTAGAACACACTCTAGTTTTTTCTCATGATCTACTCAAGGTGACTAACACATGAGGCAAGGGATCTTCAAGGGAAGAGACTCTCAGAGACCAGTGGTTTGGAAAAACCTCCTTTTTCTTTTTCTTTTTGTTTCTCTCTAAAAAGATCGACCACCATGGAAATATTATCTCTCGTCGGGTTTTTATAGACGTTAAATCCTTATCAGATAAGGAAACGACTAATTATATTTAATATTCTTAAATTTAATCCTTATAAGAAAAGGAAACAATTAATAATATTTAATATTCTTAAATTCAAATCCTTATCGTATAGTGAATTACCTAATAATATTTAAAATTTAATTCAAATCCTTATCAGATATGAAACGACTAATTATATAATAACAATTCAAATATTATTACCCTTACGCATTATTTTATTCAATTAGCAAACGACTACAATTCGAATTTAAATAACAACTAATTGTTATTTGTAATTTTAAAATAATCTCATCATTTTAAATTACACGTAGAGTGCAATTTATTCCAAATCATGAATCGCTCATTGTAGCAATAGGAGGTGGAATTGTGCACTCATTGACCAGAATGTTTTCCAATAAATTCAATAATTAATTAAACTTTAATCAATTATTTTAATTTATTAATTTCGTAGAGTTATTCCACTAAAAACTTGAACTCGTCTCTTACAAAGACGACATTCTTACTGGAATTTAGAGTGTCCATCGATTAATCATTATATGCAGCTCTATCCCCTCCAAGAAGTGGTTCCTAACTGTAGCCTGGTGAAATTCACCGTTGCCCCCAATTACATCTCTCGATCCTTAAGTTCCATTAACTAATTAGTGAACAATTAATTATAAACTTGTTATAAATTAGAGCTTCAAACTGCTCTCAGCCTGCAACTAACACTTAAGGGAACCAACTGGCCCAGCTTCCATGTGAAGGTCGATCTCCATTTCCATAGTTCACATTCCCAAATCGCATACATCAACGGGCCTCCAAGACACAAGTATCAGCCTCATTTCATAACAAAGTTTTAACCCATGACTCAAAAGGCCCAGCTTGACATAAATGTGAGTCTATGACTACTCGTGGATTGAGGATCGAGATCCGCATATGATCATCTAGCGCGCGCCGTTTGAATTCTCGAGACAACCCGTATTTAAAAGAACTAAAAATTCACGCGCCTCGTCCTATCCTATATAATCTTATTATATATGGAGCCTCCAATTTAATGTAAATACCACATTAGTGACCCAGATTAAGGTCACTTCATTCTCACGATAGCTGATCGCCTGAAGAATATTTAATTTGAAGATCCCCAAACTTCAATTAATTTATTAATGACAATTTGATTTATAATCCATAATCTCGATTCTCTCGTATAACTCAAGTATAATAATCGAGGTTATGGTTACATTAATAAATCTAGGATTTTATGACGCTCATTCCATACATTATGCACAAAATAGCTAAATGTAATAAATAATGACATTCTTTTATTAATTTCCATAAAACATAAATTCAAATTCATGCTTTACAAGGCACTATCCCTAACAATCTCCCACTCGCTTCAAAGCACGTGGAGACATGTCTTTTAAACCCCATCCCATAAGTGACCTCAAACGATTTTGCAGTAACGCCTCGTGAACTGATCCGCGAAGGTTGTCTTCAGGATGCTATCTTCATACCAAATTCCACGCTACCCCGATGCACGATCTCTCTAATCGATGACTACTTCCTCTCTGGGATGTTTCTCAGGACTCCTGCCTGAGTTTGCCAGCCCATCATGTCACAAGAAGTACTATGGGTTTATCCATATTTGGAACAACTCAGACTGTGAATGAACTTCTTGAGCCAAACCGCTTCTTTAGTCGCTTCACAAGCCGCCATATTCAGCCTTTCCATGGTAGAATCTCGCGATGTCGATTGTTTGACACTTCTCCATACCACAGCTCCACCACCAAGAGTGAATACTGACCTAGACGTCGACTTTTGACTATCCTTGTCTGACATGAAGTCAGAATCAGTATATCCAATGGGATTCAGGTCAGCACCTAAATAAATCAACATATAGTTTCTCGTTCTCCTAAGGTGCTTCGAAATCTAAGTTTTTACCACAATTCAAAGGCGCTGAACCTGTGGTTGGATTGGTAAATCTAGCTTAACAATTCCTATCGCATAGCAAATGTCCTGGTCTTGTTACATTGTAAAGACGGGCATACATGAGGGTCTTCAACGCCTGAGGCATATGAACCCGGCCCCATGTCCTCTTTCTTCTCCCTAGAGGTGTCGTGAGACACCGGCCTCCTTAGAGAAGACAATTCCATGCTCGGGCCCCACGTCGACCCTTCGAATTCTCGTGATCGAAAAACCAGCCAAGACCTTATCAATATAGATGCTTCGAGATGTTGCTGGGGAGCTCTGCTCGCGATCCCTTATGATTCGATCCCAAGTACATAACTCGCTCATCTCCAAATCTTTCATTTGAAACTTTTCGACCAGCTTCACTCTTTACGACAATAATCCTATCATTCCCAATGAGTAGGATCATCTAATGATAAAGACCAAAAAGACTACTTCGTTTCCTCGATGCAATTTATGCATACGCGTTCATCAACATTCGCTGAAACCGAAAGTTTCGACCGCCTCTAATGTAAACCTTAGGTTCCAAGATTCTGCTTGCTTTGCCCATAAATGGACCTAAGTAGCCGCAGAGAACTTTCTGCCTTTAGCCTTCAACTATGAAACCCTCCGTTGCATCATATAAATGTTTTCATCAAGATAACCATTCAAAAAAGCTGTCTTTGACGTCCATTCTATATATATCTCAATCGAGCAAATGCAAGAATGGAAAGAAGGATGTGCAATGGATTACGCATAAGATCGAGAAAGCCCTTCATAATCGAATTCCTCCTCGTGTATAGCCTGTCACTAGCCGTGCTTTGAAAGCCCCACTTTCCCATCCACACTTCTTCTTATAGATCCATTTGCACCTAACGGGCCCCACTCGACTTTTGTAGTTATCTTACAAGTTCCTGCATAATTGGAATACATAGATCCCATTTCTTGTTCCATGGTTTAGCCATTCGTCTTATCAGATCATCCATCGATGCTTCAGATGACACAATGGATCACATCACTAGTACTCCAAGCATAACAACATTTTGCTTGTCACCGCCCTGTAGCGACTCCAAGTTGTTTAGAAACCCTCCCACTACGTCGAGGTGCAATGACATCCTGTATAGGATCTGTAGTCTCTTTGTTACGTTCCCCAGTAACGGTTACTGGTCGTGGTCTGATCTGATCAGATTGTAATTCCTCTAGTACAACCTACGAGGCTCAAGTTTTCCATGTAGTCATTTTCAAGAAAGGTAGCATTCGTCGATACAAATACTTTCTTATCTTGAGGACTGTAGAACAAACCTCCCCTCGTGCCTTTGGGGTAACCAACAAACAGACATACTTCTGTTCGCGGTTCTAGCTTCCCAGTCTTTCCTTCACGATCGTGCCGGTATTACACCCCATATACTCGATATGACGTAGTAACCGTTTACGACCACCTAGTAACCCTAAGGGTGTGTGTCGATGATTTCAGAGGGAACTACATTCAAAATGTAGACTCAGTCATAAAGGCATATCCCTTAATGATAGGCAATGAGGAGAAGCCATTATAGACCTAACCATGTCAAGCATTGTTCGATTTCTTCTTTCGACGCTGCCTGGCTTGTATGCTCCAGGTGCCGTGAGCTGGGATACAATGTCATGCTCAATTAGGTGATCCTCGAACTCAGATCGCGCATTCACCTCCTCGATCCGATCACAGCACACAATGATTTACCTAGCTGTCTTTCGCTCGCTGAATTCTTAAACTTTCCAAAGCTCAGATTTCAGACAGGTAAACATACCGCACCTAGAATAGCCGCCAATGAAAGTGACTAAGCATTCGAATCGCCCCTAGTTTCTCGACATTCGAGGTCCTGTACATTCGACGTATGTTCAAGTGGTTCCTTTGCTCCAAGCCCTTGTGGTTTCAGAAAGACTTCTTAATCATTTTGCCTTCCAGATGTGATTCACAGATCGAAGATCACAACTTTAGCTCTCTTTTTGGGGACCATCCTTACGCCTCCTGTTAATCCCATCTCAGCTTTATATAACCCCAACCTCAGTGCCATAGTACGTGTCATCATTATCAAGAATCTGGCTTCTGTGCTTAGGATAAATTTACTCTAAATAGTTCGTTAAGGAGCCGTTTCGCTTGTTCGCCTTAAAATGTAAAGCCCATATTCATTATTCAGATGACAAATGTTTAAACCATTTCGAAATAACAATCTGATTATTATAAATGAAACAAAGTAAACAATTGTTCATACAACTTAGAATCAAATCAAATTTCTTCTCGAATCCAGAATGCACAAACATTGTTCTAAAACAAGAAATTTATTCCCACTTAAACGAATTATCAGAATCACGACACGTCTACTCTATTTCCGACTACCCATCGAGCACTCCCATCGCCAGTAAGCTCCCCGCCGAAGAGAACTACATCTTCAAAGAAGAACAAATATGCAAGGTGGACCTGAATCACTTCATCTGTGATTGACTATCAACTTCCCCACTAAATCGGGCTTATAAAACCAAGAAATCAAATTTACCTTTCTTTCTCCTTCAGTCCGGAGAGATACTTGTTACAGTTTCTCTTCCAATGCCCATCACTCCACAAAGGAAACATTTTCGTTTCTTTTTCGAGCTCTTCTTCTTATCGTCATTTCTGGGAGCACCGCTTCTTTCTTTGGTCTCTCACAGAGGCACTTATTGTTTCTTTTCCTCTCTTCTTATTGTTGAAGAGGATTTAGGCCTTGCTCTCAAAGAACATTTGCTTCAACTCATCCTGTCTCTCGAGATGGCCCTTCAAGGTTTGTAATTCATTCAGCAAATGGTTACATCAGAAATTCCAAATTGCTCATAACAGCGCTTGTTGGTGAATTGAAGGAAATCAGGAGCGAGTGAATCCAAGATTATACTCACTGGGGTGCGCCATCTATTATGGCCCCGCCGCCATTTATATGATTAGCCATGTTCAAAACATGGTCACTAACAGAGTACTTACCATCTTCGCTCACGCATTTCTCTCAAGAGCTCATGACGCCGATCGTTCGCATTGTTTCCTAACATGTTTTGGAGGGAATCCATAATCCCAATGGCGCTTCCATCCTCTCATGTTTTAGCATAAGCACGCCCGACATGCCATTGTGCGCATATAAGCCCTGGCTTGTTATCGCTCGAATCCAACGCTCATATGGTTCTCAGACACCACGAGCTGGCATCGCCGCAGTGTCTCCGCAGACATTCCCCGAGAACAAATCTATTGTTCTCGCATCAAAGACGATATTAACATTACTTTTCCACTTTACAAAATTATCGCTGCTAAGGATTCATTCAGTAAGTAAAGCAAACATGGGTTCGAGGCGTACATTATCATTAAATTGATTAAATAAACTGTGATTTATTACAAGCAACAGAAGAAACATCAAATATATTTTGAATAGTAAACGTGATGCATGAATGCATAGAAATTAAAACACATAAAACAAAATACTAATCCAAGGTAAGTTAACTCTTACAATTAATATGCCGCCGTAGGCAGTCATACTAATTATAAATTAAATTTGAGATTGTCTCTCAAATTAATAAACGAAACTCGTACATTCATATTTTCCTCATTTATTAACTACCTTTATTTCGCCAAGATACAATTAACCGCTTAATTGTATCTTCTGCGTGACCGATCGCTTCGTGTTCTAATAACTAACCCAAGATTGCCGCCGTAGTAGGTCATCTCGGGAATACATCATCCAAACCCTATCGCAGCGAAGTGCAACGATGATATTATCCTAGTGGACACCCTCCGTAGGAGTGACGTAATCAAGGCGCTACTAGCGCCACCTAAACCCTCACTGTCGACTAACGATGGAGACCGTGAGGGCACATCACACATGCCCTTCTCCCACTCAATATTTTAAACTTATGTGTTTTCTAGTTATAAAAAATCATATGTTTTATAATCCTAGAAAATTATTATATCCTATATAATTAATTACTAGGTTATAAGAATCTAATTCTATTAAATTAAATAGGTGTATAGAGTTCAATCTAATTGGACCTAGGTTTATTAGCTTAAAACTAATCCAATCTAATCGGGGCCTAACCAGCTTTTAGGTAAACTAGTCTATAGTGCAAAGGGCCTAATTAACTAACTTTAAGTCCAAACATATTTAGCTTCATTGCTTATTTACTCATCTTTAAAAAATCAATCATTTTATTAAATTGAATAAGCTAGGTTAAACGGGCCTAACTATTAACCACGTTGAAGCCCAAATTAAATTAAATTGGAAATTACCAAGTTTAACTATTAAACCATATCCATTATTTAATTTATTATTCATGCAAATAAACAAACATTCCTAGTAGAACATGTTTCTAAAGGATGGTATGCATAATACAATATGGTGGGCATTCATGTATGACATGTTATATGCATGGGCATGTTATCCGAATTGCATCTCATACATTTGATAACATACTAAATAAATAAATAAAAAGCGGGCCGGGTGTTTTGGTATTTAATAATTACAACCTTGAAAAAATAATGGAAAAATATTTAAATTACATAATGGCCTTCTTGCAATTACATAATTCCCAAAGCTGCTCCATCTTCATGTCCAAGCCCGTTGTGTAATTTCCGGTCCACCAAGAATACAAAAAAAAAAAAATTACAAAAAAAATCCTATGCCATTAATGGCTTACAAAAGATCTAGGGAAAATAAGAAAACCTAACCCAAAAACATCATATAATCAACGACTTCATCCATCCATACAAACACAAATAATCATACATTAAAATATGCAAGAATGCCCACTATGCATGAATCAAGAAAACAATTTTCTTAAACACATGAAAAAGAGATAATATGCATTTCATATGGATCGCTTTTATACCAATTGTTGAAATAAATCAAACAGCCGGAATTAGGGTTTTAAAATTCTTCTTAAAATCTTATTCAAGTAGAACTCATGCAAACACATATTAATATCAAAAGGTGAAGATCAGATCTATACCGCTATCATATAGGAGATTTGTCGGGCTAGTAGGGCTGAAACAACTCCCGCACTGTGCACTCCCAATTCCGCCTCCTTACTCGAAAGCACCAACGATTCGTAATCTTAACAATACACTCTAGTTTTTTTTCTGCTTAGATCTACCTTGCGTACTCAACACATGAGGCAAGGGATCTCTGAAGGGAAGAGACTCTCTAGGAGACCAGGGTTTGGAAAAAACCTCCTTTTTTTTTTTTTCTTTTTCTTTTTGTTTCTCTTCTCTCAAAGACGACCACCATGGAAATATATCTCTCGTCTGCTTTATAGACGTTTAAATCCTTATCGATAAGGAAACAAATTAATTATATTTAATATTCTGGTTCTAAATCCTTATCGATAAGGAAACGAATTAATAATATTTAATATTCTTAAATTCAAATCCTTATCGATAAGGAAATAATATAGATATTTAAAATTTAATTCAAATCCTTATCGTATAAGGAAACGACCAATTATATAATAACAATTCAAATATTATTACCCTTTAAAGATTATTTCCCTTATTCAATGAGAAAACGAATTAAATTCAATTTAAATAAACAACTATTCGTTATTTGTATTTAAAATAATCTCATCATTTTAAATTACTACAGAGAGTGCAATTTATTCCAAATCATGAATCGCTCATCAGAGTAATATAGAGGTGCGGAATTAGACCTATGACTCAGAATTTCAAGCTCCAATAAATTCAATAATTAATTAAACTTTAATCAATTATTTTAATTTATTACTCTTGCAGTTATTCCACTAAAAAATTGGAATCAACTCATTCTTACAAAGATCGATTTTACTCCTGGAATTTAGAGTGTCCATTGATTTAATCATTACATGCAGTTATATCTTCCAAGAAGTGGTTCATAACTAGAGTAGGGTGAAATTACCGTTTTGCCCCTCTAATTATATCTTGATCCTTAAGTTCCTTTAATCCATTAGTGAACAAATTAATTTATAAACTCAGAAATTAGGAGCGCTCAAACTGTTCCGCCTAAACTCAACACTTATGGAATCAATCGTCCAACTTCCATAAGAAGGGCTCGATCTATGTCCATAGTTCAAATCTCTACCGCATACATCAATGGGCCTCTAAGACAAGTATTGGGGCCCATTTCATAACGGGCTTTAACTCATGACTCAAAAGGCCCAGTTGACATAAACATGAGTCTATGACTACTCAGGATTGAGACTGATCTGCATATGATCATCTAGCGGCGCTGTTTGAATTCTTGAGACAAACGGTATTTAAAAGAATTCGAAAACTGCGCCTTGGTCCTGTCCTATATAATCTTATTATATATGGAGCCTCCACTTTATCATGTCGCTACATTAGTGACCTGGATTAAGGTCACTTCATTCTCAATGATAGCGGACCGCCCCAATAATATTTAATTTGAAGATCCCCAAACTTCAATTAATTTATTACGGACAATTTGATTTATAATCCATAATCCTCGATCCTCTCGTGTATAACTATTATACACTGAGGTTATGGTTACATTAATAAATCTAGGATTTTATGACGTTTCATTCATACATTATGCACAAAAATAGCTAAATGTAATAAATACGACACTTTTATTAATTTCATAAAACATAAATTCAAATTCATGCTTTACAGGGCACTATCCCTAACATACCCCACCCCGGATTATACGTTTCGGAGTATGGAAAATTGAAAGGCTTCCTTTGGTAGTTAAGAGCATTAGCTTCGTTTATTTCGGGATTGCCCTTTAACTCGGGAGAAGTTGCTAAAGGCAATTAATAGTCGAAAGGGTGGGTCATCACAAATGAGGCATGGCTCCTCTACTCTAGATCCCATAGGCACTGAGGGTACTTGAGGCACACTAGTTACCTCATTCACCTTTTCACCCTATATCTCCAACTCTCTAAATTAGCTATTTTCGTCAAGGTCATCATTCTTCTTAAGTGACGGATTCCTCCCGTAGGGTAGCTATGCACTTTAGCAGTATCTATGAGGTATTAGTCTCCTATGTTCGAAAGACATTTTTCGCTATGGTGTCAAAGAATTGAATTGCCTCCCTCGCACTTTTCTCATAAAACTCTCCCGCACACATCATTTGGATGTATTGCTTATTATTTAAGGATAGCCCTTGATGAAAATACGCACAGATTTGTCCAACATCTAAATCATGAAGAGGGATAGCATGAAGGAGATCCTTGTATCTTTCCCATACCACAGCAAAAGATTTACTCGGCTTTTCAGAAAAATTTTGGATTGCTCGCATGAGAGCATTGGTACGTGCGGGAGGGAAGAATTTGTTAAGGAATTCATTTCGCATATCCTCCTGTGCAAAGATCGACTAGGAAAAAGCAAATGAAACCATATTTTGGCCTTTTCTATTTAAAGAGAATGGAATAGAAACCATGCAAATTATATGGAGAGGTGATCCAAAGAGGAGAGGAAACGTGACCGCAAACATCCCCAAAGTCTCCCCAAGAATGTATAGTGGGCTCTAGAATCTACCACACGTAGAAGGCGAATCATCTCCGACTTCATGAGGAATTGGTTAGCCTCTTCAGTAGGCGACTATATGAATTTGTGGTGGTTCTTCTGAGGTTAAAAATCTCTGAGAGTTCTTTCCACATTAGGTAAAGGGCTAGGAGCCCGATATTGGTTTCGTCGAAATTAACATTTCCCTCCACCGCTCTGGGTTGTCGGGAGTTGGGCAACACCATCTCCATGTCAGGAGGATCCTTGGAGTCCTCGAGGGCTACCAGTATCCCTTGGAGCATTTGGATTAAAAAGAGGTTAATTGACTGACTCCCGTGATGGTCCATTGAAGTGCGTAGGGTTCTCTTGAAACACCGACTTACTAGCTGATTCCTTCTCGCACTTCTTAGAGGTATAATTCTTACAAGTCGACGTTGCTCGTTGCGAGCCCAAACCAACATGCACCAATCCTACTCCTTCCAAGCAGATACCCACTTAGATTCTTCACTAAAAACAAATTAAAAAGAAAAGGTAGAGAACGTACCGGATTTGCAAATGCACTGCAAATCACCTCTAAATTTCCTCTTCGGGATCAACTGGGGATTGCCGCCACTCCTCGCACCCGCGCCAAAATGCTTCGTCTATTTCATATGCCAAAATTATTCCTGCCGTAGGAGCCTAAGGTCGGCTACATTATACTACTCGTGAAGTCCACAGGTCATCTCCACAAGGAGTGGCATTCTAGGTGATCCTAAGGTTATTCTCCAAAGAACATGTTTAAAAGTAAAATACGGTCAGGGATGGTCGACGAGTAACCGATTGCTGACTATTTTAAAACATAAAGGTGATTTATAGGATTCTTAGGTTTCCACTCACTACCGATCAAGTAATTCCCACCTCTTATTCACAATCTCATCTAGGAGCCAATGATGAATGGTCTTCGACGGAAGATTTTACATTAAAAGCTCTTTTAGAACTTAAAGACGATCGTAATGCATGATGTTAACTCGTCAAACGATTTTACTCATACTCTAGCCTTGCATTCATGATCAAGCACAACGTGTACCGAGGATCTCTCATTCACACGTTGTCGAGAAGATGCCCAATTAAGGTTTTATAAGATTTTTCTACAAGTGCTTAACATCGTACAATCCTATTGAGGTACAAAAGAGGAACTGGTGCTGCCACTAGACGAGGTGAGTTTCACCTCTAACCCCATCAGCCGGGAGTTTAGAACTTCATTGAAACTAAAAAGCAATTCATATTTGATAAGAAACTACCTGGTAAACCAAACTTGAGAAAAATACACTTCAATTGCAAGATCTGAGAATCAAAAGCACAAAATAATCGTGAAGAGAAACCAAGTCAGGTATCTGAATCCAAAGATTTACACGTAATTAAAATGCAGAATATGGAGAAAAGTTAAGTATTTTACTCTACGCTATGAACCCTAAAAAAATTATGAGAAAAACACTCTCTTTTTATGAAACCAAAACCTTAGACTCAAAACTACCTCTCCCCCTTCCTCAAGGCTTTTATACCTCTCCTTTGTGATCCTCGAATTAGTTCGCCTAAGGACGAACATACCTCGTGACCGAATTGAATCTCGTCAAATCCCGCAAAATTAAATGTCAGGTACCCACCAAAGAAGTGTGGTAATCGGTACCACCTACTCGGTGATTTTCTCGTCAGTATTGCATCTACTCGTACCAAAGACTACTAGCCACCGGTGATTTTCGTTGGGGGTACTCCCAGATCGCCTTTGCCCGTACCTAATTACTGGGCCACTAGTGATTTTCTCTCGCTGGGGGCACAAGATCATTGTCTGCACTTACCACGCTCTGTAATGTTCCCTCACACAATAACACTTCCCGAGACTTCTCAACAGCGGCTGCCATCAGCCACACTGATCTATAATCGCTCTCTAGACACGAACCCCTATAAAAAGTGTGCATGGAACTCGAAAAACCTACACAAGTACAAAAAACACGAGAATGATCAAAGGCACCTATTCTTATAAAATGAGAGCAAAATATAAGCTGAAGGTACTAAAATCCGATATAAATGTTGCCCTTTTGTGTATTCAACAGGGCCATAATTTTAGGGATCCACAATTTCAGCCTAGAAGTGCGGCCTATCATTTGAAAATCTATAAATAAACGCATCTAGGGCACTATGCGCAGCTTCCGCAAAACTAGGAACTTCTAGGTAGATGGAACTCCTTTGCATATTATATTTCTTTTCTTTCATTTAGTTTTTAGAGTAGCATTTTAGTTAGTTTTTCTTGGAATTGAGAAGTGATATAGTGCAAAGTTCCGAGCTGGTTTTCTCTGTAAAATTATGTTTTTCATTACTATCTAATTTAATGAATTTGGAAAATTTCTGGAGTTCATCTATTTTAGTTCGTTTACAATTTCAATGAGGTTACATGATCAGTTAGTCACTGTTCTTTGTAAACCAAATTTTAAAAGACCGAGCCCATCTCGATTAATCTTGATGTTACCATTGCTTTCTCGCAAACTCAAAGAATGTCATAGTTCAAAATCTCAATTTATTTATGGCTTCTTGTTCTGCGTAGTTGCTTGTTTAGAATACAGTAGCTTGTACTCCATAAAAGGACTCAGATTCTGCTCGATTTCAAGAAGCCCCCGAGTGACACAGATGGAGAGATTCCTCGAGAGTACTGGAGCACTACTTTGGTACGTTAGACTAATATTATGGGAACTAATGAACTTTGAAGGACTACTGATAAATCACCGATTTACTCAAGGTGTGAGGATTAGTCAGATGATATATCAATTTAGTTGATCAAAGATTTCTCCTCTATCTCGACATGATCTTTAACTGTGTTAGCCGAGATATAAATCATGAGACGATAATTTCATGATTCACGGATGAGACGCCAATTAAATCGGGAAGGCTTGCATTATCTGCCTATATGGGCAAGCAATTCCAGTCCTAAGAAAAGGGTAAGTACTGGGAAGGAAAATACCCAAATCTTGTGGCATTATATTCTACAAGTAACTGATTAGACTCATGTGTCTCCGAAAGAAACACGGATCTCTAATTAGTGAAATGTATGGTGTGTGGAGAAATCCAAGCTATACTACCTTGCATCTTTGACAAGTTCAGATTTCAAACTCATGATTGAACTAATGTTATAAAATGATTCATAAATTGATAATTATACATTGAACTTAATCCCACTGTTACTTACCCAATGAACTTGCCAATCCAATGATTTTAAAATTCTTTATATATCATTGTAGAGTCTTATTTAGTGTTTACTTTCCTTTAGTTTAAAACCAAACCACTTTTAATTTTGGAGTTCAAATAGCAAGGATCTTGAGTAGATGGGGTAATTGATGTTTAGATTTTCATCAATCTTTGTGGGAATGATACCTAGACTTAAATCCACTTTTATTACTGAATGACCTGTGTATACCAAAGTATAATTTTAATTGAAGCCTTCTCATCCAAGGAAACAACATATTTGATATAAAAAATCAGTCAACAAGTTTTAGGTGCTGTTATCTGGGACTGGTCTAGTTCTTGGTGGTAGTGTTGAGGATTTGGGTGACCTTCATATTTTTGTCTATACAAAAATCAGTCAACAAGCATATGAGCCAAAGGTTTTCAAGTCCACTTTTTCTCTCGATGGCAAGCCATTTCACTGGGGTGGTGGCATGCTGTTTTGATTATTCCTCCATTCATAGTTCTAATTGTTCTTATTATTACGACATCCTTGGCCCTAGTTCTAGTTCTGATTCTGGTATGTGGTACCTCCATATTGACCCTGTTGTTGCAGTTGATTAAATCTAGTCACATATCATGGCTCGGTTTATCACATTCATATCCCTACTAGCATTATGTAATATTATGCTATCCTCCACAGGATTCGCATATCTCCTAAGGGTAGGTTTGAATAGCATTTGTAGCACCTTGTTGTTTCTATAGCTGTTTAGTGAGTTGCACGACATGGTTGACCAAATTGCGAAGGACCTTTGTGTGACACCCCAAATCCGAGGGTCCTGTTGATAACCCGTCAACTTGTGGAATTCCTGTGGATTTTGGGTGACCCGATACCACACTATTGTGTCCCATTTATTGGGATCCATATTTTTAAAAATCGGGCAGAGTCTCCTTTGTTCGGGGAGCTCTACCCAACATACAACCTATATAACAATATAATCATAACCCATTCAAAGGTCTCAATGTGCGTAGGTATCAATTCTACAAGGTCTATCTGTCCATATCCTCAATATACATCCCTTTACTGGCGGGACCCATTCATTCACATTTAAATCTAAAATATGAAAATAAAACGCTTAATTACAGTCCATAAGAGTTCGATCACGACCCTCTTACCATATTTACATACCCGACTATTTATAGAATAGTCTAAAAGAATTTAATTACAATTCTTTACTATTAAAATACATTTTATAGGGGGCATTGTAAAGCCACATGTCTACTTTCACAATCACGGCCTCGTCGGAGTGCCGTCTCCCTATACACCCCCTGTACCTAAAAGGGGGTCCCATAATGGGGTGAGCAATGCCCAGTAGAAAAATTCTCCTACAATGGCTACTCCCCACCTAAATGCACATAAAATGGTGTACATAAAGAATCAAACCATATTCCATATAAACAATGTAATCCTATATGCAATGTTCCGTGTCATGCATGAGGTGTCATGCATGAGATGAGACTCCTCATGCCTACAACCTGAGTCTCGACCAACTCCCTCATTGGTGTGAAAAACCTATCATTGGTGTTTCGCCCAATGACTTAAGCCATTGGACAACCCTCCAATTTTAATTTATCAAATCTCGTGTGTTTATATTAGGTTGCGAATTCTCGAGGTCTCATCACAGGCTTCGTAATGCCTTCCGACACTTTTGCGAACTTTCATCGTTGGATCCATATGTCTGACCAAGAATAAAATTTGGGTCTTTCACCTTGGGGGGAGATATACCCCATCTTGCTTCATTCAAACACACGAAATTTATTATTATTATTTTATACAACCATGAGTCTCGATTTTGGACGTTGTCCCATTTCCAAGCTCACCACACATTCACCAAGAATGGTAAATAACAGTGCTATGCACCCACGCCCGACTCGACGCGATGTGACCGTGCATGTGAAATGCAATCATGTCATTTCATGCTATGTCATGCCACACGACAATAAAGAGCTACATGCAACATTTATAAATCTCATAATTATATTTCCCACATATAATTTCCATTTATCATAATTTCTATGTTAATACGCTACAAGTATATATATTAACATGATTTTACACACAACATCATGCTATTTATTTTTCCACACACATACAACATGGCCCAAATCTGGACCCATATAAAACAAAGCACCTCTCGTCCTTCCACGATTCACATCGACCATCAGATACCAAAGCACACCAAAAAACCCGAAGACATCAGTCCTGGGATCAAAACCAAACCTCAACCCAGTCCCGGACTGCTTGAAAATAGTTATGAAAATCCTTTCCCGACTATCCGAAAACAGTGCCTAAAATTCAACCCGAACTGTTTGAAAATAGTCCCGAAATTTTGCCCGGACTGTCCGAAAACAGTCCTGAAAATTTCTAAAAATTCCTACACTCAACCCCAAAAATTTGGGACTGAAATTTATAGTCTCTCACGGACTCTAAGAAAATCCCAAGCCATTAAATGGCCTTTAGGCTATAAATAACCTAAGTAGGAAAATTCCCTACCTCGTGGAGTTTGACTAAACTCCAAGATTCTGGTACCCACGCGTAGCTCTCGATGCGTGGACCGACGTTGCCTTTTGCTCCTACGAAAATCTACGATTCGATTTCCCTAGATCTTAGAGAGAAGAGAAAGAAAAAAAATTTCTCTCTCTCACTCTCCCTCTCCCTCCTCTCACTCTCTTTCTCCGCCCAAATCCTCTTTGTCGTTTTGTTTTTATCCTTTTATTTGATTTTTTTTTTCCTTTTGATTTTTTTTCCTTTACTTTTTTTTTATGGTTTTACCTTTCCCATTATTTCCTCCACTTGACACTGGGCTCAATGTGAGTCATTCACACAAGTGCACCACATGTCATACCATGTGTCACTTGACACCCGATGCTTGGAAAAACGTGAAATTCCGACTATCTCAAAATCCGATGAAATTCGACCAGTTAACTGGATTTCGTGAGACAAATTCAATGGTGAAGTCTGTTTCGTCGTCTGAGATCTAGAAAATTTCTGATTCTCAACCGAAATTACCGTTTTACCATTTTTCAGAAAAATTGAATTTTTTCTGGGTTTTACATTCTTCCTCCCTTAAAAGAATTTCATCCCCGAAATTCACACATACTAGCACACACAAACACATGCATATGCAGTAATATTCTAATGTCAAATATTAGACCACGCACCTTCGCCCTCAACAGGAAAGAACATGCGGCCCGTGATCGTATCCGGCATTCCCACGCCGCTCCACTAGCCTGTTGCCATAACACTTTTACTAACCACATGGTCTTGCGTCGCAAAACCTGATCCCGGCTATATAAGATACGCATTGGTCACTCCTCGAAGGTCCCATTAGTGTCAACAGTAATCTCTCCCCACCACTACATGAGCTAGATCTGGAGTATATTTATGGAGCATAGAGATGTGGAACACCTCATGGACACCTGATAAACTCGGTGGTAGCGCCAACCGATATGCAACTGTGCCCACCCTCTTAAGTACCTCGAAGGGCCCCATATACCTCGACGTTAGCTTCCCTTGCTTGCCAAATCTGACCACTCCTCTCTTAGGTGTCACCTTCAAGAAGACGTGATCAACCACCTCAAACTCTAGAGGTCGACGCCGTCTGTCGGAGTAGCTCTTCTGCTGGCTTTGAGCCATAAGAAGACGCTTCTATATCAAACCCACCTTCTCCGAGGTGTCTCTAATCAGATCCGGACCAGTGATGGAACTCTCTCCTACCTCTGTCCAATAAATTGGGGATCGACATGACCTCCCATATAAAGCCTCATAGGGTGCCATTTGTATACTCGCTTTATAACTGTTGTTATAGGTGAATTCCACTAAGGGTAAATGCTCCCAAATCTGCACTTTAAGATTCAAGACGATGCTCGCAAAGATGTCCTCTAAAACCTCAGATGGTCTCTCTCCCAACTCGACCATCGGTCTGTGGATAAAAAGAATGGTGCTCATCATCCACTACGTCCCTATGGCCTTCGGGAAACTCTTCCAAAAGTGTGTCTTAATCTAGGATCCATGTCCGATACGATAGAGACTGGGACTCCATGTAACCGGATAGTCTCATAAATATACACCCAACAGAATTCCTCCAGTGTGAAGGTCATCCGCACTGATAGAAAGTGTGTCAACTTAGTGAGTCGGTCCACTATAACCCATACGACATCATGCCTCCGCTGTGTCCATGGCAAGTGGGTCATAAAATCCATTGTGACATGCATCCACTTCCACTCAGCTACCTCTAATGGCTAGAGTAGCCCTGCTGGCTTCTGATGCTCAGCCTTTACCTGCTAACATGTGAGACATCGTTGAACAAAATCTCCAACGTGTTGCTTCATCCCAATCCAATAATACTGGCGACGAAGATCTCGATACATCTTCATGCCACCTAGATGCACAACAAAACAAGAGAAGTGGAACTCCCTGAGGATTTCCTCTCTCAAATCAGTCAATTGGGGAACCACGACCCGCCCCCTAAACCGAAGACTGCCATCTATGGATGGCCCAACCTTCGTCACCTGTACCTGACTGTACCCGGTCACTCATGAACAATATATCTGCGTCCTACCCTTGGGACTCAATCACCCTGCTCAGTAGGGATGGCGTAGCTACTAAACTCCCTAGCTCCCTGAGCTTGATCACTGTACTACAGCCTAAACTGTCCCACAGTCTCGAGCATCCGCCACTCTTAGGAAGCTACACTAGCCAGTACTCCCCGTGACTTTCGACTGAGTGCATTAGCTACTACATTTGCCTTACCAAGATGGTAATGCAAAGTGAAGTCATAATCCTCAAGATACTCCATCCATCTGTGTTGCCTCATGTTGAGGTCCCATTAGGTGAAAATATACTTTAGATTCTTTTGGACGTACCTGGCTTGCTCACATTCTGAATATTGGTGCCAAATCTTTACCAGGCGAAGATAATAGTATGACTCTGAGAATCATGTGTAGAATTAATTCTTTTCATGAGTCTTTAGGCGTCTAGAACCCTATAAGCTGCAGCCTCCGGACCACGTCAGACATTCGGTCCATCCACAGAAGCATCCTGACCACATCGTGCTTTGTCCCACATTCGAGACTATCGGAATGGGCCCGAAATGTACTAACTCTGGTACCTTCTCACATGGTCATCCCACTCAAACTTCAAGCCTCTTTCCTATTAAGCAGAGCGGAGGTGAAAGTGAGGTATAATAAAGCCCCTTGTCAATAATTCTTGCAGTTGGACCTTGAGTTCTAAACTAATTGGTGCAAATCTATGAGGAGTCATAGAAATGGGCGCGTACGGGTGTAACTCAATGATAAGTCCATCCTTGTGAGGTAACCTTGGTAGCTCGTCAGGAAGAACATCCTCATACTCATGAGCCACCCAGGTAAACTCGAATCCAGTGTTCCTCATCCTCTGGGTAAGGCTTGCTAGTCAACCATCAAGCTTGTCCACTTCATCTAGAGTCATGAGCGATGCAGGAGGTGGCATCATGGCATACTAAAATAAAACACAATCTTAGTCACGTACGTGTGGGTGTGACCCACCTCGTTAAGTCAATGGCAGAACCGATGAGTCGACCAATCCATGTCCAGAATGACATCAAAATCTTATAAAATTGCAGAAAGGTCCATTGTAAGTGAATCCATGAGATCTCTAACTCCATCTGTTTATGTTGATCGATCCTCCTCAATTCCTAGGGAGAACTCATATAACGATATCAGGATCATCACCTCTAAGCCCAGAAAACATTCACCTTTAGTCAGCAACAAGAATGTGATGCACGGGAATCAAACAATATCTTTGCTCATAGGCAAGATAACATAAACATACCACAATATCACCCGAAGCTAATCAAGTTCTATGGTGCGATCGGTAGAGTACGCCCTGGGTCCACGATGTCTTGGCCGTGGGCCTTGACATCGACCTCGACCCATACCCGGTCTCTCGTACTATGCGTATAGCGGTTTTGTCCAACAGCAGGGCGTCTTGGTCCATTTGGCTCGCATTGGGGTGAAGGGCAATGAAGTGTCTATGCATCCCACCTGTGGCGGTGCGTTGTGCGTGATGCAGGATCCTCAATGGTTAATCCCAGTCTCATGTGCCGGGCTGATGGCAATGATAGCATGTCATCGAAGCCAGGCTCGACCTTGGCCACAAATCCACTTCACGAATCCTTGAAATCCCCATGGAATAGAAGTCTTATTCCTTCCCAGAGTGTGAATTGATTCACCTTCCTCTTGTCTGCTACCATATGGATATCCCATGTGTCATCTCCTCTTCCAATGACGAAATTTGTCAAGCCATCGAGTCCCCTCATCAAGTAATGGGAGGATGATGTGCCTAAAACCCTTAGAGGGTTACTGGGTCTTCGGCCATAGTTTCCTTTGATTGTGATAGTATCACAACTCCGGCTGTGATGGCATTGTTGCCAGGTAATGTCGACTAATCGAATATTGACCATGGTTCTCACCTATCCTCACCAGGAGATGGGAGGGATCCAATGTGCCTCCCTGAACCTCCTAGGTTGCTTAGACCCCCTCCAGGTTTAATTGCGCTGGCGTGGATGGTGCAGCTCTTTGCTGAGATAGTTAGTGGTCGCGGTAACAATAGCCTCTCTGATTGTTGTTTGATCTCTGCTTGAAGACTAATTTTGATGGGTTTTAGGGTGGTGGTGGAGGTTAAACGTATCTTCGAGGGAACATAAATGAAGATTAACTCAAGATTCAGAAGAGATGGAAGAATTTTGCTGAAAGAGATGCATTTTATAGAAAATGTCTAAGTAAATACATAAAACATGAGCAGCTACTTGGGAGGCAACCCAAAATTTTTTTAATTTTCATAGTTAACTTGAAATTTTTTAAACTTTACGTATTTGAAGATTAGTTATAATTGTTTGAAAATTTTATTGTGTGATTTTGTTGACTTTTCGGAGACGATGAAAACAGAGGTAGAATGGGTTTTAATTTGGAAGCATTACATCTCAAAAACTCATATGAAGTGCTCTGAGGAGAGTCTTTCTTTTTCCTAACTTGTGCTTTAAAAGATAATACATAGTTGAAGTTTGGGGAGTGTATTTTTATGAGTAGAAAATGAAAAGTAGCTTTGATGTGCCTTGTAGAATATTTTTGATTATCATCATGATTGAATAAAGCTAAATGAAGAAATGAGATGTCTGTTCATACTTAATTGGGGTTCTTTTCTGTTAAATTATGTCTTCTAAGTATGATTTGAGTGGTATGAATGTATTGAATATTGATTTGTGTGTTAATTGGCTGAAAATATTAAATTTACAAGTTTGAGGAAAATGCAATTTTATGTTGCGACATTGTTTCTCTTTGTCGCGACAAAGCTAGTTCAAGCCTTTTGTCATTCTGTAAGGAAATATGTCACAACAATTTCAAAATATGTCGTGATATTATTTCTCTTTGTCGCGACAAGGATCACCCTAGCCTTTTATGCATTGTAGAAAATTATGTTGCGACATAATTCTTTATGTCACGACATTATTTTACTTTACCAGGGTATTTTATGTCTCGACATAATACCCTATGTCGCGACATAGGTCTAAATAAAAAATAAAAAAAAAACCCTAGTCTAGTGATTGTTGCGACATAAATAGACACAACAAATCATTTGGCCTATAAATAGAGAACTTTAGGCAGAAGGCCCACCTTCCTTATGAAATCATCAAACCTTTCTGACCACCTTCACCAAATTTCTCTCATAGTCATTTGAAGCCTAAATCCCCGAGCCGACATCCGTTCATATGCGAGCCATCAAACTTGATTAGAGACAAGCGAGATAATGGAAGAATCTGCGAGATTGAGGAAGAAGCCATTGGGGAGGTTCGGTTAGAGGCGATGCGGAAGAAGCAGAAGAACAAGACGAAGTTGGAAAAACAAGGAAAAGAAATAGGGAGTAGAGCGAAATAGGGAAAGAAAAATTCAGTGATTTTGTTTCAGAGCATTGCCTCTTCTTGGAGGACAGTTATGTAGCCGCAAGACTTCATTAGGAAGGGGTTTATAAGCTAATTCACCCTTACGTAGAAGCGATTGAGAAGGATTACATAATTTTTGTGATAGGCTTGGTTTTGTGGATGTAGTTAGGAATTTTACTCAAACATTTATTAGAGATGAGGAAAAGACTTTGCTGTTAAGGGTGAGTTAAAATCAATGGGAGAGATTGATGACACATTTAATCTGAAAGAACAAAAAAAGGGTTCGAAGTTCAAGAGATTGGTGAAAGAGCCAGAGTATTAGAAAATTGTAGACTTATTGACAGATGGAAAGGAAAAATGGAAATCTACAAGAAAAGATCTACTAGGTCTATTGAGGCTCATTGATATGAGCTAGGTTTGGTTCTACTTCATTGCTCTGGTCTTTTACCATCCAAACACCTCAATATAGTAAGAGAGAATGAGGCGATACTCTTGCATGCTATCTACGAAAGGATCTGAATTTAGTGAAGATATATAGAACTATATTTGAGCTTCTTAGGAAACGGCTACATAGGATTAATGCAGTCTGACAACAATCACTAGACTATGTAACTTGGGAGATGTGGAAGGAGATTGGGAAGAAGAAGAAACATGCCCTAAAGCTTCTCCTCTAACATTGACTAGAGTAACCAAAGGTCTAAAGAACAGAGACAAGGAAAAAGAAGTGGAAACTGAAGAAGAAGAAGAAGAAGAAGAAGAAGAAGAAGAATAAGGGGATGAAAAAGAAAATGAGCAAATGCTGATTTGGGAAGTGCAGCTGAAGCGGCCAAGAGAGGCAAGGGGACTTGAGCCCCATCTGGAATGTATCTCTAGATGTAAGAGAAATCCATCAAGAGCTAGTTGAGAGCTTAGGGCAACAAAGCAACATTATAGAATTGATGGAGATGCTGAAAATTTTGAGGCATGCAAGATGCAGAGAGGAAATCTGACTCAAAGTCAAAATTTGCGATTAAGAGATAGTCTGAGATGCAGAGCTAAGAAGAAGATCATAATTTGGAGAATGCCACTCAAATAGAGATGAAGAATTATAATTGATAAGATAAACAGAAGAAAAAATTAAATAAAGAACTCATGGCAAAGGGAAAGAAACGTTCATTTGAGACAGTGAAAAGAGATAAGAAGCTACTAGAATATGAAGAGATGAAGGATGCAATGGAATGAATATGTACCAAAAGGCCAGATGCCTTAGATATATAAGGAACATCATAAGGAAATTAGGCTCCTCATATAAAGGGTTAAGGAAATGCAGACGACCCTGACTATAGGGAAAAATTATGTAGACAAAGCTTAGACATGGTAAATAATAATTTGATCAAAATGCCTTTGTACACACAGAAGGAATTGGTGAGGCCTTAGAAATTCCATTAGGCAGGAACATGATGATCTTATTAAACAAGTGGCTTTCTCAATGCTGGTGAGTCTACCTTTAACAAGAGGAAGATTAAGTAAGGCTGAGCGACCACGGTCGAAGTCCACGAGTTCTCCTCCCTCCTGGCGGTTATAGGTTTGAACCAGTGAATAAGAACCTTCCACTTAAGTTTGATAGAAAAAGGAAATGACCTGCCCTATTTTCTTTCACTTCTTCTATCTTTGTAATTGAATTCCCTGTACAAGCAAACATAAATGAAAGATCAGTTACAAAAATTTGTGTCCATTTTTCTCTTGCATATTTTTCTTGTGTGTTTTTAAATTTTCATTGCGATCATAATAATAAATAATAGTGACTTTTAGTTTGTATAGCTTTCTTGAATAATGGAGAAACAGTTTTCTGAGTTTATTTGCTGAGTAGTGTGAATTATTTGGTAAATTTCAAAGATGATTAATTGAGTTACTTGTGCTATGATAAAGTTTTATGAATTAGATAAACTGAGTAATGTAAGCTTTTGAGTTGTGAAATAGCATAGCAACATATCAAACCAAACAAGAAATTGATAGATATGAAATTTGAGGTAGTATGAGATGAATTGAAAGAAGAAGTTTATAATGTATAATGGAATAAGTTGAACTTCAAGACTAAGGAAGATTTAAACAAATGATGGAAAAATAAGGCTTATATAATTATGTTTTTGTAGACATTATAGTTATTGTGAATCTTGAAAACAATGTATACATGGTCAAAAGTACCTCTGAAACAAATTGTGCTAAGATTAGGGACATCTTTATGGGAATCCACATGTAGTTTTAATCTCAAATCCTAGAACTTGTTAGATTATTAGTCAAGGAAAAATCCTAGGAAATACCACTAACATGAAATGATATAGGCCATTCTTTGAAGTTTGAACCTTTCAAAGCTTACCCTTATAATATGCATTTGCATATACCTTAGTTCCTTATTTGAGACAAAAGCCAATTTCATCATCAACCAGCAAATGAAAGCATAACCCTTTTTAGTAATCCTCACAGTGGGAACCTGTTTTGCTGATTGCAGCGACAAGTACATCAATAGTAGAAGGATAAGTTTTGGGGAACTTATTATTTTCCAAAATTGTAAGGAGATATAGATGAGGATAGGAAAGGAAAACCAACTAAGATGAAAAAGAGGAAAGAATGAAGAAAAGAAGATGTGAAAATACAGTATCAGGTGGAATGAGTTTTGTCTTGTGTAGCCTTCTTTCCTTGAACAATTAAGTTCTTGGAGTGTTCAACACCTAGTACCTAATGTCCTATTTGGTATGGAGTTTGCTAACCCAAATTCTTTCTAAGGTGGTAAGCTTAAAAAGACAAAAAAACATTGCACTATTCCATAGCCCTTGTGACAAAATAGAAAAATAAAAAGCTTATAATTTGAGGAACTGAATTCTGATATAAAATTAGTCGAAAACACACAATAAAAGGTATGCGGGAATTAATGCACTACAAAGCAAGTTTGGGTTTGTTTTTGAAAGTTGACAGCCAGTGGAAAAGTCAGGATATGGGATGAAAGCAAATATGTTGGGTTATTTTAGTGGAAGCTGGGTAAACTTGGAGCTAAATTATCCATTTATCTACCCGATTACCCAAGCCACATTACAAGAAGCCTAAAGACCTGAATTTATCTTAAGAGGTTGTATCACTTTCATTCATTAGGAGATTAATATGCAAAAAGCATATTGGACTTAGAAGAGAATAAGGAGAAGTTTATTATACGAGTAGTGTCTCAAAGATTAACCTAATATGCAAAGGAGAAAAAGAAGGCCATCACACACTCACAAATGTCGAGGTTAAATAATGCGATTGTTTACTATGAATTATTGGCTTTGTTTAGTGAACTGAAAATCTTTATACATTACTGAATTGGAAACTTTTCAAAAAATAATTTCACAAACTAACCTATTTTTTTTTAGCTAAATTGTGGATTCAAGAAAAAAAAGATTATAGTGCGACAAAAAGAAAATATTCACATAAAATAAAGCTGAATTATTTGAGAGATGAAGCAAAATTACTTTTCTTTGGCATGAGACAAACAAAACTCTAAGTTGAAATTTCATGAGTCTAGCTCCTTATTTTAGTCCATTTTTCTTGCACATTTTCAACATTTTATAATTCATTTGTCATAGAATTCTAGAATAATCACCCGACTTTGTGTTTTGTAGGTTTTGAATATAAAAGAAACAAATCCAATAAGAAAAGTAGCAAAAAGTGGCTAAGGCAGAAATTTTGCGAAAATGGATTTTTATCGATAATGATGCACGAGAATTTCTTGACAGATCTTTAATGAATATGTTGGGCATCAGATGAATGGACTGAAGGATATGGATGCGATCAGTTGTCTTGATAAGTTTTGTGGAAGATAATTTCAAGCTGAATGAAGATCTGGGTGGGATTTAACATTTGACGGGTTTTAAGTATGTTTGCAACATAAAGTTCAATCGGCACTTAACAGTAAAAGAAGGTTATGTCGACGGAGAAGTTTGTCGTGACCCCAGCCTGGCATAATCTTGGGCATGTGCAACATAGAATTTTATTGTTGTGACAAGGTTGTGAACTCGAAAAGATAATACGGCAGGGTATGTTACATATTGAATGCAGAAAGAATGTTTTGTCACGACAATACGAGCTGTATCGCGACATTAATTGAAGAGAAGAGCTAGAAAGCTGAGTGTCTGCGTGGGCATTTTTAGAAGGCAGTCAAAACAGTTAGAGCAAAGGGATTAATTAATATGAGGACATTCCAGGCTTATGTTGACATCAAACAAAGTTGAAGGCTAAGAAACTCACGTCATGACATAGGAAATTTATATGTGAAGGCTGACTGAGCAGCAAGAAGGAAACATTGTGTGAAAAAGCTTTTATGTTCATAAATAATGAAAATTCGATTAAGCTCTGTCGATATTTTTTGAAGTATCAGCTGCTGACGTATTCACGAAAAGGTATAGAACACTATATTTATGAAACCCGAAGATCCAGTTTACGAGGAAGGTAGAGCGGTAAATTGATTAAATCAGAATTTACTTTTTAGATCTCGGATGATGATGAACTTCATCATTAGATAAATCTGTAAATCTAGCTATCAGTTAAATTTCATTAGATTAAAGGCGTTCAATTTCAGTTTTTATTTTAAGAAATATGGGACACTTGGCATGTGTTGGTAAAACCATTGAGTACGTGTCAAATAACAGGTTAAGTCAAACAGTAGAGCTTTCAGTTAGGACCCGTGTGGGCATGTGGCATCTCATGAGTGAAAGAAATTCACTATTAAGAATAAGTGGATGGGTGTAATCAAAATTTTCAAGAGGTGACATGTGGCAAGTGAGAGGACAATTCTTGACCAAACCTTGACCTGACGGTTTGGAAGGGAAGGAGAAGAAGAGTTTTAAATATGCTCTACCTTCTCTCTGCTGAATTTTCTGGTGATCGGGTCCAGTCGAATCGTGAATGAGAGACAGAAGTTGATCCCATTAGCCAAGAGCTCGCGCTGATCTGCAGTTATTGTGTGGAGGTTCAAACCGAACTCAGGAAGATTAGAGGTCTTCTCCTACTTGATTGATTCTTGGCTCGAAAATGTGAATATGGACACAACATCAGTGTGAGTCGGAAATGGTCGTGCACTTCGGTTAAGGAAGTGGGACGGAGGCTTGATGAGGGTCGCTTGGGCGGTCCAGACTGTGGTGGGGCGCCTTGTGTGAAGTCGAGAGTGACCTGAGTGGACTGAAATTGTCCATGTGTGTTTTTAGCCCAGGTGTTATTCTGCGGAAAATGAATAATATGTTTATTGTTTGGTGCTCGAGGCCACTTTGGCGAGTTGAAAATCACGTTGAAATAGATGGGCAGGAGCGGTTCGATGTAAAGGCTGGACAATGCCCTGTTGGATTGAGATCCAAGATTAAGGAGCTTTTATGTGTTATTGCTTGAAATGAATAGAATGTGTTAGTTGTGAAGAATGAGAATGGTTAATGCATGCTAATTTGATGTGTTAACATGATGTTTGAACTAATAATGGATTATAATTGTGTAAGAATGGAATATACGAATTGGCATCATTGCGTTCATGTGCCACACAGACTATAATCAGATCTGAGTGTGAGTGACAACGAAACAATTCACCATTCTTGGTGAATGTGTAGTGAGCTAGTGTTTGGATACGCGTCGAATCCATTCATTGCCTCACGATTTGAATTCATAAATGATAATATTTATGTGTGTTGGTGCAGACGAAGAGGGTCCGCCCTAATCCTCGAATTGAAAAGCATAAATTGATTGTAGGAGACGGTAGTAATATCTAAAGGTCCTGTATAGGTGTGAGAGACCGGCGATTGCTATCACCGAAAAGTTAACGAGGGTGTAAGAGACCACATTGTATGCGTGAAAGATTATATTGCCGAAAGAAACTTGGTTCTGTTCATCAGGGCGGGAGTTGGGTGAGTGATAGGATCAAACTACGGGTTAGTTACCATGTGGCAAGTGCATTGGGTGTTGGTGAGCGACAAAGAGTTAGGTATATAGGTGTCATTAGTATTACTAGTGACCCGATTGCTACTTGGCATAGGCATGTGGGAAAGTCGGTCGATCTGACTCAAGTATAGACATGAACTTATTTGCAGTGCATGATATAAATCATTCAATAATATGGATTATGAAATTGTATTGAATGTGGATGTTGTGATATTATTGCATTTTGCATTTAGGTGGGAGTAGCCTTGGAGGAGAGATTATCTTTAATGACGTGTTGTTTTGCTGTGATGAGTGAGATCCTTTTAGTGGCGGGGGTATTCGGAAATGACTTTCATTGAGAAGCCCTTGCGAAGAAAACCAGACATATGAAACTAGTTCATCTATTTTTGTAAAACATGTATAAACATTACTGGTGGATATGTTATAACAAAGTATGATAACTCTTGAAACTAACATTATATAATATAGTTGGTTATATTTTGGTGGAGAGTAACAGTTCTGGGGCTAACGTGGCCATTTTTACTCATGTTTGAGTCTCGGGTAGAGAGACACTCATCTTGTGGCATTGAGACACTCAATGGCCATATGTATTCTGCGAGTTGACGGGTTGTCAACGGACCCCCGGAAATTGGGCGTCTGATCACCGCGGCATAACGCGCAAGCCGCGGCAAAGTTGAGGACAAACAAAACAATGTTGCGCGGTATCTTTTGGGTGGTTGAGTCCATGATTAAACCTCAGAGAAATCCATTATCATTTACGAAATCTATAAATGAAACACAGACGCGTGACGACTTCACGAACAGAAGACGTTTGGGTAGCTAGTCTATTTGTATATTATTTTTCTTTTATTTTCTTTAATTTTCTTTTATTTCTTTTTCATCGATTTTAGTTTTTAGCTTCATTTTGGATTATCAGTAATTTCTTTGGATTTGAGAAATGTACCTGGGTTAGGGTTTCGATGCGGGTTCATTATTAAACATTCCGAATTTCTGTTCTGCTCCCGATTTAGTAGAACACAGAAGACACCTGGGATTCATTATTTAGATTACTTGCAGACTGAGTGATTTTCCGATCAGGTTAGCCGTCATGTTATTTGTAATCTAGTTTTGAAAGACGGAGCTCCCTCTGTGAATGGATTGGTGTTAATTATCATTTTCTGCGTAACTTAAAAGAATGTCAGAGTTAGAAATCTTGAATTTATCTAATAGGTTTGTTCTCAAAATTAATTGTTCTTAATATTAGTAGCTTGTACCCAAAAAGAGGGTTGTATCTTACTCTGATTTCCAAGAGGCCTTTGAGAGTAATACAGAGATGAAGACCTAAGTATAGACGATTTAACAAGAATAACTAGACTAATATTTTACTGGAACTATCGACTCTGAATTATACGATATAGATCACTAATTTACTCATGGTGTGAGATGGTTGGTTGATGTATCATTTTAATGGATTAGAGTTTCTCCTCTATTTGATGGAATGATCTTGATAATGTGTTGTATGGATAGTGATAGATTTATAAGTGAGGATAGGTATCAATTCAATTAAGTAGTCTTTGTACATGGAGGCGAAAATTCTTGATCCTAAGATAGGAGTGTGAAGTATTGAAAAGGAAAAATATCTTGTTCTTAGAAAGAGGATTATATCCTACAAGTAACTAATTAGATACATGTGTCTAGAAGGAATATGGTTCTCTAATTAGTGAAATGTATAGTATATGGAGGAATCCAAACTATACTACCTTGCATATTTGACAAGTTCAAGTTTCAACTTAATGGCTGAACCATGTTATAGAATGATGCAAAATTGATAATTATACATTGTTCTATTTCCCAGATGTTAACTTTGCTCAATGAACTCTCAGTTTCAGATTCATTTTGAATTTTTGTTATAGTTATAAAAATTTTTATTTGATCATTCTTCTGAAGTTTATAAATCGACTTTATAAATTTGTGAGTTCGAATAGTGAGGATCTTGAGTAGTTAGGGTAATTGATCTTTAAGATCTCTCATCTCAATCTCGCGGAAATGATATCTAGACTTAAATCCTTTATTATCCTTGTATGACACATTACTTGAAGTAGACCAATAATAAATTTTCATTATTACTACGGCTTGTGAAAACATTTTATGCTGTTGTTTTTAGTCTTGTTTGGTGCTAAATAAGTTTTTTGTGCGTTGAATTGAGGGCCAGACAGTGTCTTTGGAGGTAGTGCAGTTTGTCACACATACATAGATCTCATCGGAATACAGGTCTAAACAATTACCAAAGTCTTATCTTAATTATATAGTTTCCTTCTTATAGTGGTTTTAGGAAAAAATAAGTTCAGTTTATTCTGTTTGGCCCCGATATTTAGTTTCGCTGTGTAGAATTTTTTTATTTTAATTTTTGGGCCCTGTTGCATGAGCGTGTTATCTATTTTCTTCCAATTTACAAATTTATAAAATTGAGTTTAAATTTCTCTTTGGTTCTTGAAAAAAACTTTTTGAAGTTATCGATTATTACAGCCAGCATGGTTTATCAGACCTCAATGGTCTATACTTGAATTATGGCATCCTCTATACACCAAGGTTCTTCTAAATAGCAGGTGGGAATTCATCCATCCAAGCGAACACTAAACGGTTCTTCGAGATTAATTTGATCACTGATCTCCTCCACAAAGTTATGAGAGTTGTTATCAGTTGTATGCAGAACTAGACGAGTTTTGAACCTTGGATATAAGCGATCCATCATGCTAACTTTTGTGGAAAAGCATTCAATGTTTAATACCCTAGGCAAGGTATGGGAAGGGAAGGGTCAGCGATTCAAGTCGGTAGAACCAGATTTACTATATTGTAACTCAGTGTTTAGTTGTCAAAAAAAAAAAAAAAAACTCTGGATATAAGCCCAGTAGACCTAACTCAAGTAGTTAAACTGAGATTGAAGCATGAAGGAAGCGGTCTACAGGGTTGCTGATCCTATAAGGATAGAATTGTGAATAAGCGTATTATATGATCTTGTATAAGAATAGATAAGTAAAAAAAAAAAAAAATAAAAATAAAACCTAAAAAAAACTCATGAATATAAATGTAAATAATTTTTAAAATATATGAAGCTCTAAATGAAGATTTAAATTTTTTTTTTATATCTATTTATTTCATTATAATATAGTATTTTATTCCTCACCAACTCGTCCCCACTAAGGACTTCAAGATCTTGGATCCCTCCTCTTCTTATTCTGCTTTGATCATTAACACTACTTGAATTTAGTCTAGAAATTGTGAAGCAACTTTGATATATTGATATTCTTAAAAAAATTATCAAATTACTAAACATAAAAATAATTATTTTTCCTTAACATTTTCTTTCATTAGTACTTTCTTATCCAAAATCCTTGGTTCTTTGTCTTCTATTGTATAGTAGCATCTTGAAGAGGATGTGGGGTGCTATCTAACCTTTATTTACCGTAAAACGAGAAAATTCTAATTTTTCCAGAAATGAGTAAAATAGTAATTTCGGTCAAAATCTAGGGTACTGATCTCGGATAGCAAAACAGACTTCACTGTTGGAATTGTCTCGTGAAATCTGTTCACGTCGAATTTCGCCAGATTAGAGACGGTCGAATTTCGCGTTTTAGATGAGAAGGTGGGACGCGGCATGGTGAGTGGCTCAAGGTGTGCCGCGTGTCAGGTCTTTAATTAGTCAAACAAAGTGACCCAAGTGGGGCCCGTGGACATGTGACATCTCTAGAGTGGATCAAATCACTATTATGGATAAGGATGTGGTAGTGCAATCCCGAGGACCAATGGCAATTGGGCTGTGGCATGAGACAATTCTCTTGACCCAGTTGACTAACTTGATTTTGGGAGGGGAAAGGAACCGTTGAAAAGAGAGAAAAGAGGGAGGATTTTTAGAGAAAGAGACTCTAGATTCTCTCTAAAATTCTCGATCGGACCGTCGAATCTGTGAGCCAAGAGACAAGGATTTATCACCCTTCTGAGCTGCGTCTTGGACACCAATTTTGTGAGTTTCGACAACTCCGGGGAGAGGTAGGGACCTTCTCTACTTTTGTTTATTTTTTAGGCAAGATCCATTTAAAAATGTTGTGGTCAGTATCAGAGGCCAGTGGCGACCATTTGATCAATCTCGAAAATTGGGACTAAATGCTGGAAATTTACCTTACCAGACCATTTTGAGTGAATGTATTGATCTTGGACTAAAAATGGTCCTTATGTGCCTTATATGTGTGTTTATAAATTGTTCATTATTTATTTGCTTGATATTTGAATAACTTGCAGTGTAGTTCTGGGTGTTAATGAGGCCGAAAATGTGTGGTTTGGTTCAAAAGTGGGCCGTGCTTAATAGAGGGAGCTGTCCATGGGCAGTCCATTATTTTAGGAAGCTATTAAAATAGTCGGGTTGATGCTTGGACTGAAATTGTCATGTGTTGTTTGAATAATGTTCTTAAATTGAATGGCTTGAATGTATTGTGGAAAAAGATCCTTAATGCATGTAATTTAATGTGTTAACATGATGTTGAATTATGAAATATAATTGTGTGTGAGCCAAACAGGTGGATATAGGAAATGGCATAATAGCATTACATATTCACTGACACACCTAGAATGGTAGGTGCGAGTGCATGACAAATTTCAGTCGGAGGTTGTCGAATGATGGATTCACTTTTGCAAATGTTAAAATAATAATTTTGTGGAAAGTTAATCGGTGTATTGGAAAATTGTCTGACAATTCCGTCGAAGGAGCCCATGGATTACGACACCGGAGGTTCCCGACCGTTCACCTCAGCGGAGGATTGTCCAACGTATTTATATTGAAGGTTACAATTACAAACAAATATTTTTGTTAAATCACGATTTTCATACATGGCATAAGCATAATGTGTGAGTCGTAGGACTCGAGACATGGGATTGGGCATATGAACATTAGTAGGATCATGCATTTGGCGAATGTGTTCGGTTGTCATTACATGTTTTTCAGTGGGAGTAACATATAGGGGAATTCAATTCTTTTGGGTATTGCTCATCTATCGAAGGAAAAATTGTTTCAAATGCGAGGAGTGTTAGAAGGCGGTGTTACTCACTTGAGGCAGCTTTAAGAAGAAAGCGGGATTATTGACTTTGATATATATTTTGTAAAACATGTATTTATAATTTTAATTTTAAATATATGTTACGTATTAAGTGATATAATAATTCTTGAAACTATGGTAATATAGTTGATTATATTTTTTAAATGAGTATGATGTAACAGGCCAATGTATAGCTATTTTTACTCATGTATGGGTCTCATGATATGAGACACAAGTTTCGCAGGTTGTGACGTCCAGCGGGACCCCGAAATGGGCGTCCATGACTCTATCTGATTGCTTTTTGTTTATTATCATCAAATACCCTTTTCCCATCGTTATAGTGATATATGGGTGGATTTAATTGTCATTTGCTTAAAGTTCATAACTTTGTATGAAGTCATGTTTGATCTTACAAGTTTCGGGAATGGATTGGAAGACAGAAACAAACAAATTTATTAGTGAAATTATAAATATTTCTTGTCCATAAAGAATTGAAACAAATTAAATTATTGAAATGGACTTCCTCATAACTTCCTCTATATTTTCCAAGCAAAATAGCAGGAATTTTTTTAAACGTTTTGATTTATGTTTCCCATATTTTCTTTCATCTTATCAATTAAATGTGACTTAAAATTTTATTTCAAACCATTAAGTATATTTAGTAGAATAACTCCAAGATATGATTTCAAAATCTAATAACTTTTATGACTTGAATCCATCTTCATTTTAACTTCTTCACATCAATTTGTCTTAGATTCTATCACCGATATTTTTGATACATTCTATTGTCTTATTATTATCAATTTTTTCTCTACTTATAATTTATGAGATAGATATCTCATTTGATTTAAATATCTTTCAAATTGATTTCGTGAAATGACCTTAATAGCAATAAAGGTATTAAGTTAATAATTTAAGTATAATTTAACTTACAGTCAACTTTATAGTATGTAATAAAATTAGTTTTTACCAAACTTGCTGAATCTTTGCTTTTCATCATTCAAGTTGCAATACTGATTAATTCCTATACACACTATTGTCACAAATCATACTGATTTTTATAAAATGAATAAATATAAGTTTTCTATTGAATTATATATACATATGAATAAATAATAATAAGTGATGATGCCTTTTTCAACCGGAACTGGGCTAGAGCGTGAGACCGCTAGGCTGGACGTTGTTTGTGACTGAGATGCGAGGCTCTTAGTTATCTAAGGTAGGATTGCCGTCTTTGATGATGATGAGGCCTCGATGAAGTACTTCTACCTTTATGCTTGAGAAGAAATTAATGAGGGCTTTTATAATGTTTTAGCTCAAATACGAGTCGATTCTTCAGCCAGAGAAGAGAGAGATAATGTAGAGAATTAGTATTGGCATCAGGTGGCGTGCCTTTCACCTATGCGGTGGCCTGGTATTTATAGTGGATGATCGTCACGATGACTAGGAGTCCCTCCATTGGAGGATATGTTTCTACATCATATTGTTAATATAGATTTAGCAACTGGATTAGTCTCAAGGGGTTTGTTGGGATAATCCTCCTTTTTATTGGAGGATTCCCATTTGCGGTCTTCTGTACTTTTGAACCCACGATATTAGGACTTGATTGGTAAACTAGGTTGTTATCTTTTTAGGGAATATTCTACCTTACATTATTGGAAGGATTTGGGTTATTTATTTGAATATGGAGCCTCATATTTTCCCAAACCATGTTTTGTTTCATGTGGCCGGACCTCCTTTTGGGCTGCTATGGAGGGACATGGGTGGGGCACGACCCCCATTGCTCTATCGGGCTGGCGAGTGGGATACTTGGTCCAATTTTATATCCCCATCAGTTGCCCCCCAGCTATTTGTTGTGCGGGCTGCGTAGGCAAGGCTGTAATTATTCTACGTCGTACCCGTTCTGCGTGCCCATTCGGATTAGCCCTGGTCGCCGTCATTAGTCGGATATTAATAATGACCTTTGGGTTTCGCGCTGTCTCTTACATTTTTGTGAGCCTCTTCAGTTTACGCCTTCCTTCTTGTGGTCTCCTTACCTTCTATTTATTTATAGCGTTTTTATGCCCACTACCTTCACGATTCCGTTTGGGTCTGAGGCTTAGCCGGGTGTTTCTTGTTTAAACTGTCTGATTTTGCGATGGGCTCGAATCGCTCTTGTCTTTAACGCTATACGCTCTTAGTCCTCTTTGTTGATGTCGGTCCACAGTCTATTTGAGGAAGCTTGGTCGTTGATGTATGATGCGTCGATCCCGGTGCTCCTGCGGTGCCTCCCCTCCTTTGGTAAAGGCAAAGGAAAATAGCTTTGATCAAATATCCTAAAGTCGGATTTCTCAAAGTTTCCGTTCGTCATGCCATGAAAGTGGGGCCAAGAGCAGGATGGCCCTATCTGAGTCGTTTTTGTGAGCGATATACGTCCTCTTCCACGGTGTTCGTGTATGGTCCCTGATTTTTATTTCGTTCACGATTACCATCAGCCTGCCGAATGGTGTGTTTTTAAGTGCATTTGTCATGACCTCCGTTTTTCCATTGCACCCTTTAAATGACGGGTTCTTCGACATTTTCATATCTACCCTTCCCCATTATTTTTAATAGTTTGGGGCATTTAGTCGACTTGCTGGTCTTTTGAGATAGGACTTGGCGTCTAATGTGTATGCTCCATCACTATCCGTGGCTGCCGCCGAGGTTTTATTATTTCCACTGAACATCCACCGGAGCCCTTTGGTGATTTGGACCTTCCTTCCCTACTCATAGGACATGGAAAGTTCGATATTTCTTTGTCAGTGACTCCAGCGGGATACAACTCTTTAGAGCGGCAGGAGAGCACCCTCAGGCGTGCCAGGCGTGGAGCACCCACGAATAACAACCGTGAGTATCATCCTTACCTTTGGTTTAATTCATCTAAAATCGGTTAAGATGCTCACGACCTTAGAGTTTCCTTATATTTTGAGATGCTCGACTTAAAGGCTTCATGTGACGAAGAATCTGCATTGTCGCTCTTGCTTTATTTGAATCACTGCCCTTTCGTTCCTACAGTACAATTGGGTCGGACGTCTCACGATTCATCCCGATGCGAAGTCACCAAATCTTCAGTTTAAGGCCTTCGCCTCTCTACTCGGAGTTTTCTCTTCAGACCACATTGTGTTTGCTCCTGCAGGGAGAATCTTGGCTCATCGGAAGGGATATCTCGAAAACCTCGGAGTGAAAGAAGGAGAAAATAGGCTCTCCCAGAGGATCGGCCCGTCCATGACAAAGTTAGAGAGATTAGAAGCGCCTTGAGTCCTCACCCAAGGCCAGACGGGTCCTGTCCAGTTGTTTTGAGATTCCCCTGGTTCTTTGTTGCTTCCTCTTGGGCCATAAGGTGGAATCCATCGAGAGGCGGCGATCAGCCAGATTAAGCGATTCGCCCTAACTATGAGAACGCTCCTTGAGACCACTGTCAAGCCATCTCTGGGAAGATGGTCAGTCGAGGAGAACAAATGAAGGTTAGTGAGTCAGATTCTTTGTTGTCAATGCGAACTTCAATGGGTGCGTTTCATCCATCCTCGATGATTCGATATTGTAAAAGTCCGAAGGATTCTTGGGTTGATGGGAAGCCTTGGCCTTGTCTTTCGAGGTTGCTTGATGCTTATAGTGTATAACTCTCCTGGCAGCTCTGTGTGAGTTCCTAGTGCATGTTTATCTTCTGTTGCCACTCATTTGAAGGAAGCTTGGCGAAAAAGCCAAAACTGGAATAGCATTATATAGAGATCGCCCAGAATTTACTCAGCGAAAAAAATGGCCATGACTTGGCGCAGACAGGCTTGGGAGCAACAAATCATGGCGCTATGCAAATCTGAGGCTTGTGGATCAGTACTTGATGGAGCTGTGGTTGGTAGTAGTGGGAGAAAGCGGTCTGGGAGTAACTTGACGGCTGGCGAGGAGGCTTGAGAGGTTGAATGAACTTAGAGTTCTGAATGATTTGATTGAGGCAGGCAGTTGCAATCTGCCAGTGAGCTTCCCGATTGGTTAGGGAGGAACTCATCATCTCCCGGGGCGAACAACGGGATTGCAAATGGAGTTACGCAGTCTGATGGTTTGACAGAAATGGGCTCTAATTTAGAAATGGCTCGTCGTGAGATTTTGGAAGACAGGCATTGCTAGAGACTGCACCGACGCAGGTCGCCTCTGGCTGTGGATTATCAGGACAATAAGCGGTGTCGCGGATTACGCCGCTTGAACTTCATCTGGCACACGTGGTGATATGGTTGTTCGGAGGCGGGTCGTGGGCAGTGCGGGACGGTGGTGCTCGGTGGGCTTCTGGATATTTTGCTTTTGATGGCGCTCTCCATGCCGTCTGGTTGACTTTGACCTCCCAGATGGAAGGCGGAGAATCGCCGGTACAAGCGAATCCGAGCCTAATGCTCATCGCGAGGCCCTTCTCGATCTTACGTGCGATGCTTGACATTGAGGCTACGTCTACGCTAATTTATTATGCTTCTTTTCTTCCCTTTTTTTTTTTTTTTTTTGTTTGTTAGGCTTTAGAGACTACTGCCTGTATTAACGCTTCTTTTAATGGATACCAGCTCCACAGGGGTACATGCTATGTCGTTCTTCTTTACGGTGTGCCCATGCAAATCGAGGATCATATAAATTCAGTCACTTGTCGTCTTAAACTTTGTGAGTCGTTGTTCCGGCCGTGGTTTTCACGGCTGTCACGATTAGTGCGGATGGGACTTTGTTAGTTTGGGCACATTGGCCCTCGTCGTCGACGCCTGGGTGTTGACTGTCCTTCCATTCACGTGTCTGTTGAGTTCGCCAAGACAAGGTTTGCCGAGTGTGTCTGTCGATTAGGCTTGATTATATGTAGAAGGAATCTGAGGCTAAGTGTGTAGGAGATAAGTAAGGAGGAGCCAAGTGTTTGAAAACAGGTGAAGAGTAAATCTTATAGGTAATGGGGCTTTCGTCATAATCTTTGGAAGGAGGCTCGTGGAAGTGAGATTTGGGAGGAGCTTGTGATTTGAGAGAATGGAGAGACTCAAGTGTGATGGGTGGCAAGGGAACTCAAAATGCTTTGTGTTGAAAGGAGAGCTCGTCGATAAGATTTAGGGAGGGAGGAGCAGTGTTTGAGATCTGAGAAGGGCTAGATCTGATAGATAGTAGAGACTCGTCACACTTTGTGTTGAAGGAGAGCTCGTCAATAGATTTGCGAGGAGGGCCCATCTTGTTTGAGATCTGAGAAGGGCTCGTCTTTGATGGATGAGTGGGAGCATAGATGCCTTGTGTTGAAGGAGGCTCGTCGTGGGATTTACAGGGAGGAGCCGTCTGTTGGAAGTCTGAAGAACTCGTCACGATAGGTAGTAGGGAACTCGTCGCCTTTGTTGAAGGGAGAGGCTCGTCAATGAATTCTGAGGAGAACCCCGTCTGTTTGAGTCTGGAGAAAGGGCTCGTCGATAAGTGAATGAAGAGCTCGTCGCTGTGTTGAAGGCTTCGTCATCGCGTGTAAGGAGAGCCGTCTGTTTGAGGAAATCTGAGAGAAGGGCTGCATCACGATGAATAGTGAAACTCGTCTGCTTTTGTGTTGAAGGAAGAGCTCGTCAATGAGGCGTAGGGAGAGCCGTGTCTGTTTGAGATGCGGAGAAGGGCTCAAATCTACGATAACTAAATAGGAACTCGTCACTTTGTGTCTTGAAGGAGAGCTTCGTAATGATTGTGGAAGAGCGTCTACATTTGAGGAATGCGGGAGAAGGCTCGTCACGTCGATATTAAGGAACTCGTCCGCTGTGTTGAAAGGAGAACTCAATCCCAATAAAATTTAGGAAGGCCCGTCTGTTTGAATCTGAAGAAGGGCTGGATCACGATAGATAGTGGGAGCTTCGTGCACTTTGTGTTGAAGGAGAGCTGGAAGTCAATGAGGTTCTGGAAGGCCATCTGTGTTGAGGTACGGAGAAGGGCTCGTCCTAATAGGTGATAGAGCTCGATCCTTTGTGTTGAGAAGCTGCAGTCAATGAGACTGCGAGGGAGGAGCACGTCTGTTTGGTCTGAGAGAAGGGCTCGTGCGATAGATAGTGGGGCTCGTCACTTTTGTGTTGAAGGGAGGCTGTCGATAATTACGGGGAGAAGAGCATGCATTTGAGATACGGAGGAGAGAAGGGCTCGTTAATTAGATAGTGGGAGCTAAATCCACTTTTTGTGTTGAAGGGAGGCTCGTCAATAGATTTGGGGAGGGCCGATGTTGTTTGAATACGGAGAAGGGCTCGTCCTGACAGATAGTGGGAGCTCGTCTGCCTGTGTTGAAGAGGCATAAATGTCGAGATTTGCGGGGAGGCCCGTCAGTTTGAGAATCCCAGAGGGCTCGTTACGATGGAAATAGTGGGACTCGATCACTTTGTGTTGAAGAAAGCTACGTCGATCATTCTGCAGGGAGGAGCCCCGTCTGTTTGAGATCTGAGAGAGAAGGGCTCGTACGATAGATAGTCTGGGAACTCGTCTGCGTGTTGAAGGAGAGCTCGTCCCGATGAGATTTGCCGAGGAGGGCCACATGTTTGAGGAGTGCACGGAGGGGCTCGTCTGATGGAAATAATGGGGAGCTCGTCTGGCACGTGTTGAAGGGAGGAGCTCATCGATAAGATTTGCGGGGAGGGGCGTGCCGTTTGGTCTGAGGAGAGGGCTGGAAGTCTGTGAATAGTGGAGCTCGTGCTTTGTGTTGAAGGGAGGCTCGTCGATGGATTGCGGGGAGGAGCCGTCTGTTTGAGGTCTGGAGAAGGGCTCGTCCTGATAAGTAGTAGGGAGCTCGTCCGCCTGTGTTGAAGGGAGAGCTCGTCAATAAGATTTGCGTGAGGCCCGTGCTGGCAGAATCGAAGAAGGGCTCGTCTGACAAATAAATGGGAGCTCGTGCTGTGTTGAAGAGCTTCGTCAATGAGATTTACGGGGAGGAGGCGTCTGTTTGGTCTGGAGAAGGCTGCGTCTCGATAGGTGAATAGGAGCTCGTCGCTGTATTTGAAGGAGAGCTCGTCGTCGTTGCGGGGAGAGCCCCGTGCGGTGTTTGAAGATGGAAGGGCTCAGATGCGATGGATAGTGGGAGCTGGAATCCGCGTGTTGAAGAGGCTTCGTCAATAAAGGCCCCGAGGAAGGCCGTGCGGCGAGATCTGAAGGGCTGAAGTCTGCATTAGATAGTGAGGGCTCAGTCACGCACGTGTTGAAGGAGAGCTGTCGTCAGGTGAGAGCCCGTGCATTTGGGAATCTGAAGAACCGTCGATGAATGATGGAGCTCGTCTTGCCTGTGTGAAGGAGAGCTGGTCAGTAAATTTGCAGGAGGCGAAATCTGTTTGAGAGTGCGGAAAGGGCTCGTCTGATAGATAATGAGGAGCTCGTCACTTTGTGTTGAAGAGGCTGCGTCGTGTTGCGGGAGGCCAAATGCATTTTGAGTCTGAGGAGAAGGGCTCGTCTGATAGATGATGGGAGCTCGTCGCCTGCTTTGAAGGCTGCGTCAATAAGATTTCCCGCCGGGGAGGGCCGTCTGTTTGAGATCTGAGAGAAGGGAATGAGTCACGGCTCGATAGTGGAGCTGTCACTTTTGTGTTGGAAGAGAGAGCTGTCAATAGATGCCCTGGGAGGAGCCGTCTGCGGGATCTGACCAGACCGTCCGTTAGATAGTGGGGCTCGTGCTGTGTTGAAGAGAGCTCGTGATGGTTGCAAAAGAGGAGCCCGTCGTTTGAAGTGCGGAGAAGGGCTCTGTCTTGATAGGCTAATGGGAGCTGTCGCTTTGTGTTGAAGGGAGGCTCGTCCAATAAGATTTGCGGCGAGGAGCCCGTGCAGTGCGAGATCTGAGAGAGAGGGCTCGTCTGCCGATAGATAGTGGGAGCTCGGCGTGCACTTTTGTGTTGAAGGAGAGCTGTCGGTAAAGTTCTGAGGAGCCGTGCGAGTCTGGGAGAAGGGCTCGTCACGATGAGTAATGGGAGCTCGATCGCTGTGTTGAAGGGAGAGCTCGTCTGTAAATTCGCAGGAGGCCATTCTGTTTGAGTGCGGAAGGGCTCGTCACGATGAGATAATGAGGCTGTCCGCTGTGTTGAAGGAGAGCGCGTCAATAGATTTGCGGGGGAGGGCATACAATTTGAGTGCGAGAGAAGGGCTGCGTCTGATGAATAGTGAGACCGTCTTTGTGTTGAAGGAAGAGGCTGCGTCGATAAAATTTGCGAGGAGAGCCCGTCATTTTGAGAATCTGAGAAGGGCTCGTTCTAATGAATAGTGGGAACTCGTCCTTTTGTGTTGAAGGAGAGCTCGTCGTCGATTTGCGAGGGAAGGCTTGTCTGTTTGAGATCTCGAGAAGGCTGATCACGATGAGTAAATGGGAGCTCGTCTGTGTTGAAGGAAGCTTTGCGTCAATGGGATTTGCGAGGAAGACTGCGATGCGGTTTGAGATACGGAGAAGATTAGTTCGATGGTAGTGGGAACTCGTCCGCTGTGTTAGGAAGGGAGAGCTCAGTGTCCGTTGCGGGGAGGAGCCCGTCTGTTTGAGATACATTGAAGGGCTCGTCACGATAGATAGTGGGGCTCGATGCATTGTTGAAGGAGGCTCGTCCTAAGTAAGTTGCAGGGAGGGCCCGTCTGTTTGAGAATGCGGAGAGGGCTCGTCACGATGGGTAGTAGGAGCTCGTCACTTTGTGTTGAAGGAGGCTGCGCATCTCAATAAGATTGCGAGGAGGAGCTCCGTCTGTTTGAGTACGGAAGGAAACAATGCGATAAATAGTGGGAACTCAATCGCACATGTTTGAAGGAGGCTGCGTCAATAAGATTCGAGGGAGGAACCGTCTGTTTGAGAATACGGAGAAGGGCTTCGTGATGAATAGTAAGGGCTCGTCCTTTGTATTAGAGGGAGAGCTCGTCGATAAGATTTGCGAGGAGGGCCCCCGTCTGTTTGAGATACAGGAGAGGAAGGGCTCGTCACGATAGATAGTGGAGCTCCGTCATCTGTGTTGAAGGAGAGGCTGCCGTCAATGGGTGCGGGGTGGAGCCCGATCTGTTTGAAGTACGGAGGAGCTCGTCGATGGGTAATGAGGAGCTGTCCTTTGTAATTTGAAGGAGAGCTGCGATCAATAGATTCTTGCGGGGAGGAGCCCGTCTGTTTGAGTCTGAGAGAAGGGCTGATCTGATGAAATAGTGGCATCGTCTTTGTGTTGAAGGAGGCCGTGAATCAGATTTGCGGGGAGGAGGCCGTGTTTGAGATACGGAGAAGGGCTAGTCACGATGAATGTCAGGGCTGATCAGCATTGTTGAAGGAGAGCTTGTCAATAGATTTGCAGGGAGAGCCCCGTCTGTTTGAATACGAGAGGAAGGGCTCGTCTTTGATGGGCTCAGTGGAGCTCGTCTCTTGTGTTGAAGGAGGCTCGTCGTGGACTGCGGGGGAGGGGCAGTGGTTGAGGTACGGAGAGAGACTCGTCACGTGGGTTGTGGGCTCAATCTGCTTTGTGTTGAAGGAAACTGGATCAATAATTTGCGGGAGGAGCCCGTCTGTTTGAAATCTGAGAAGGCTCGTCACGATAAATATTAGAAGCTAAATCTTTGTGTTGAAGAAACTCGTCGAGTGGCTGGCTGGAGGCCATCTGTTGCCAGTGTGGCGTACCGTGTAGAGAGACAGGACTCGTGTAAATCCATGTTGTGGGAGAGGTGCCATTATGAAGAGCGCTTTATTAGGAGAAGCTAGTTTCGTGTCCTTTAGTTATTGAAAAGTGCGAACCGCTTTAATGCTGAGTGTCTGAGAGAATTTGGAGCGGTTTTGTGCGCCTTCGGGTGCTTCCTCCTCACGAGATTACCGTTGCCTCACGTACCTTACGCTTTGAAAGATTTATGCTTTTCATCTTTGGCTGGATGATGTGTAGAAGATGGATGTGATGTTAAACTATGTTGGGTTCCTCTGGCGCCTCTGGAATGGGTTTAATTTCTCGTGGGGTTGTGTTTTTCACTAGTTTCCCTTGTAGAGGGTGTATTGTCCACCAGCTCTCGAGGTGAGAATGTCTAAAGGTGAGATGGTGCCCCATCCTTACACCCCTCCCTCTCGTTATCTTCACTGTTTCTTCCTCTCTCTCTACTATACCTCTCTCTCTTTCTTTCTTTCCTTCTTTCTATCTCTGGCTTTCTCCTTCTTGCTTCTCCTTTTTTCTCTCTCTCTGTCCCCCTCTTTGTCTCTTATCTCCTTCTTGTCTTCTTTTCATTACAATGTTTATCCTTTGTCTCTCTTTTCCTTTTTTTTTTTTTTGAAGGTATTAGCATCTTGAGTGCACAGAGGCTTGCTTGGCATCTTCTAATGCGTGAGGGTATTGCTTGTCTTGTATGCTTTTGCCTTGATGTAATCAGAAACGTAGGTGATTGTATCAACCATGACTTGGAATAAAGATGTACTTTGTTTCTGTGAATTTTCCATTGTATGTATATACTCTCTATTTTTTTTACATGCTGAACCAGTTGAGACATCAGAGATAACTGTGATGCTCGCCCTTTCGTCTAGGAATCATAAGGCCTTATTAGTAGTGCCTCTTGATAAAAGCGCTAGGTGCTCTGCATTCCATCTTATCTTGTGAATTTTCCTTCTCTGTTTAAACTCATAATTGCCGGGATCAGACCGGGCATCATATAAGGGCCTCCCAATTAGGGCTGGCTTAAATGTCTTTAGTTTTCCTTGGTTATTAGCTTTTTCAAGACCCAAATCCGACACGTAACTTACGGGCACGACTCTCTTGTTGTAGTGCTGGCGATTAACTGTACAGTATTCTGCAATGGCTGTTGAACACCCGCTCACGCTTCGATCGAGGCTCTAAGTTGACCGGGGCCTCATCGTTTTGTTCCTCGAGAATGGCTCGGTGCGGGATGCCTCTAACTGCTTGAGGGCTGCCTTGCGTACCCAGCTAAGTGAAATAGGTCTCGGGTTCTTGACCTGCAGTGTGTCCTGCAGGCCCATGTGCCAGGAGTATTCGGCCCAACTCCCCTTCAGCTCTTCCAGCCGGTTTCGGGGCGATTCTTGAGGGTTCGTGGTGACCGGCTTATCATTTGATTGTGGGTGAGCTGGCGATGAATAGTAATTTTTAATTCCGAGCTCGGCACAAAAGTCCCTGAATTTTGCACGGTTATCAAACTGTTTTCCGTTATCTGAGACCAAGGCTCTTGGGACACCCCGAATGTCGCATATGATTGCCTGTACATACGGGGAGATTGCGTATCTTTACTTTCTGTGATTGTGTGGCTACAAGGGCTCGGCCTCTCAGCCCACTTGATGAAATAATCTGCCTTGATTATAAATTTACGGCTGGCCTTTGCGATGGGCAAGAACCCAGTGTCTTCAGCCCCAGCTGGGCCGAGGGTGGTGATTGATGTCAGGCTCGCTGGGAGGCGTGATATTTTGGCGTGTTCTGGTGCATCTTTATTGAGTTGGTTGCATCTTTGAACATTATTAGGCCCAATAAATGTCCTGCCTCAAAACTTTCCGCCCAATGTCGAGCCCGATATGGTTTCACATATGCAGCCGTGCACTTCTCTTAACCATGTGGTATCTTCTCTGCGATGCATTTTTGGAAAGTGTGAAGAATCCTGTTTCATCAGAAACCTTGTGATTAGTAAACTGCAGGAGGATCTCCTCTTATCTTGTAGCTTCCTTGAGATTAAGTCTGGTAAGGTTCGTCATTAATATAATCCCAAATAGGGTCATCGATTTAGTACGAGGCCTTCGTGTAGCGGCTACTATGCCGTAGAGTCAGAGGCTCTGCGAGAAAGGTATGATGTTTATTCCCAATGTCTTCTGAGCCGTGCTTGATTTGCCGCGTCGACGCGAGAATTCTCGTTACGGGGGCGTGCTTAAATCGGCCCGATACAAACTTTTTAATATATCTGAACTTTGCCCGAATATAGAATCATCTTCTCACTTGCTGGCCTCATATGTGTCTTAATCATGCAAATACGGTTAGGATGCGCTATGGTTCTCTAGTGATCGACCTCTAATGAATGGCCCGAATTGAGCTGCTATTACTGACACAAATGCTCGGCCTCGTTGTTGGAGGCATGGAACTAACTTTGTATACTCAATGTACTTACCCTGCAGTGTAAGGTGGGGTCCTTCCTCCGGCTTCCTTGCACATTGAGGCTCCATCCGACTTCCATATGGGGAGATCGTCCGCAAATTAGTGGAAGCTCCAAACCTCTTGGTAAATTCGCAACAAATCGGCTGGGATCTCTATATACATGGCTGTTTTTGGCTTGTCTTAGAATGTCGAATGCAGCTCGACTCCTGGCCCATTTCATGACCTCCCAGGAGACCTCACGGTTTATCTTAACACACCTTCATGCCACAGGGTATTAAGTGGGACTTCTGTATGGTGTGAGCTTTGGAAATAAGAATGAGAATCTCATTTCTTTGATCCCTACCTGAGCTTCAAATATTAATTTTCCATTTTTGGATACCTCTCCTCGGCTCTGGGCCTCATTGCTTGATAATGGGCGGAGTGTTATGCCCAGCTCTTTGTCTCTTGTGACCTTCTTATTAATTGAAGAGATTTGATACTGCGATACAATGTGAGATTTCTCCTTCTCACAGGGCTTACTAGAATGGGTGGCATGCTCCAAGTATGTTTTCAAGGTTACAAACGACTTCTTCATTCCTCATCCCATTGAAAGGCTTTCTTCAAAACTTGGAAGGTTGTGGCTATCACTTGCCACTGGACACGAATCGACTTCATTGCGATCACTCACGGTATTGGTATTTGTACTTCCCTTTATCGATAAGCGTAGTAATCTACTTAATGCTTTAACATCTGGGATTTGCTTCAGACCACAGTGGTTGACTATGAAACCCGAAATTTTCCATTACGACCGCGCGAAGAAACCATTTCGCGGATTCGACTTCATGTTTATAATCTCGGGGATCTGGAGCGTCTGGAGAGGTAGAGGGATGTGGGGCAAGGTATGCGGATTTTGACATATGGTACATGTATATGCCTCCATTGTTGTACCTATCTTGTTTAAAAACATCGGTTCACTAACTCTCACGACCGAGTTGCCCTGCGTGTGAAGCCGCTGGCATTACCCGATATGATGGGTCCCGTGCGTGATGGATAGCGTCTTCTCACAGTCAGCGGGGTCCATGCTTGCTCTGGTTATACTTGGAGAAGAGCATCCATGAAGCTAAGGAGCTCATGGCTCAACGTGGCATCTGATAAGGTCGATCCTGGGTGAGGGAGTCCTTTGGGCATGCTGTTTATATCGATTGAAATCAATCTGAGCCGCCATTTTGCCATTGCTTTCTTGTGTTCTGACAGTGGCCCAGCCACTCCCGGGTATTCTACCTCCACGGTGCCTTTGCTTGGAGGAGCTTGAGCCTCTTCGTTGATGGCCTTTGTCTCTGGTGCGAAACTGCGTTTTGCTCGCGAAGCGAGATGGGTTGGTGTTTTAAGCTTATAATTGATATTTGCGGGAGTGATGCATCATGTGACTGCTTCCATGCAGAAGAATATCACAATTACATGTAGGGCGTGTGGGGGCCTTTGGTATACGCTAATTGGGCCGATATAGGCAAGATGCTCTAAGTCGTCATCAATGTTCATGGCTCCGGCTCTTCTGTGTTTCGGGCGGCGGAGCACTTCATCATATCAAGCTCACCGTACTCACATTGTCCGACCGGTTTTGTTTCATAGAGGCGGTATAGCATTCGTGCCACTGTTTGATCCTCGAACGATCCCGCGCCGTTTCTTGCTCAAATTTGATTGCAAGGTGGTATATCTTTGAGGATGGCTTTTATCGGCGTTGAGAGGGCTGCCCGGCTGGCATGTTGCTGGTGTGAGTACGCCTGAGAAGAAACCTCATTGTCGTCGTTGCTTGGCAAGAAGGGCTCCCAAGGTTAGCACCGATTGGATCGATCCCAAACGGTAACACCTTTTCTCTGAACCAGGAGATGGTGTTGACGGAGTTCTAACTTTCTCTTCCAATTCAGTTTTGTCGAAGTGCAAAAAATGATGTCCGGCCGAGCTCCAGGTGTCTACTAGGACCCAGATGGACGTTGTATTTGCCACAGTGCCATGGACACCGATTGGGTGCGTCATGGAAGTCATGGCACCGGCAAGTCTAGAAGATCAGAGAATGTGATAGTAGATGTCGACTCGCGGCATTTGAATCTGCAGTGTGCCCTCCAATGTCTGCCGTCTTATCTTTGTAGTCGACCTTAAGGGCGAACACAGGTTCTCCTCCTCCGGCAAATCCTCACAGGATCGTGGATTTCCCCGGGGTTGATGCGGGGTGTCGTCTGACGAGTGGTGGCGGCGGGCAGGCCTGATGCAGTTACGAGATTGGCCTTGAAGCAGTTCCCAGAGATATAGCGCCGGCGAAATGTCATGTTTGTATCGGATACTCTATCTCTCTTCTCATTGTATCACGGGTTATTAAAGTGCGATGTCCATAGTCCTGTGGAACTGCGATGTAAGTTATCTACCTACAGTAGCGGGATTTGGTTTCTCATCTGCATTTGGCCATCTTAGTGCCGTTGTACTTCATGTAGAACACGTCTTGGGTTAAGGGAGTGAAGTGCTGAAATGAATAAGCGTCGTAAATCTTCCCAGACTGCGGCCAGACCCGACGATCCTAGATTCCCTGCGATCTTTTGAGGGATCACTCCACGCTCTGCCGATTCCTCTGATCATGCCTCTTGGGGCTCCGTCCGTCAACTATCTCTTATCTTTTTTGTCCTTGCTAAGCGGAAGAACTTTCCTTCTTTGGCAGGAGGGCCTCCTCTCTGGGACATGCTGGCTGCTTTAGAAGAGAACCTCGGCCATATTGCGCTTGAGGGGTTCTTTGAGATAGAACATCAGTCTTTAATTGTACCTCCAAACCCCGCAATGAAGGCCGTGACAGCGAACTTTTCGTCAAGTACATCTATCTTGAGACTCGGCATTAAACCGTTGCACGTATGACTTCAAATTTTCTTTATGTTTCACCCTTGATGGTTAACGAATGGTAGCTCAGCTTCCATATCTAGCCCGATGAAGTGAAGAAGAGAATGACGCGATTGATAACTCTGAGCGAAAATGTCGTTGAAGAGGATTTTGTTGAACGGTAATGGCAAGACCGCTAAGGTGGTGGCAAATGCCCTGCGCGAGCAGTGCGGATACCCCATAACTCCATCGATTCTTACGAAGTATTGAGATCTTTGGATCTTCAGCGCCATCGAGCGCTTCTACTTGAGGGCATCTGGGTGGCGGGGCGGGTAGTTTAACACCCTCGGGGAGTGAAGGTGATTACATTTCTTTTGCACAGAGGCCATCATGGTCAATAAAGGTGCACCACTTTAACTACCTCCTTTACATGGCTTAGCTCTTGTTGGAGGTCCCTAAACTAACTGCTCCCGTAATACGCTCTCTTCGATTGGTGGGGAGATGTTGTGGTTCCTACGTTCACCAGCCCGTCCTGCGTGTCTTTGCTCGGCTTTCTTCCCCTACGGGGCCTAGTTGTGTGAAGCCGTGCCCCCCAGCTTGACTAGATTCGCCTGCGCGCCGGTATTTAGGGAATACCCTTGGCCAGTGTTGTCCCTCGCGTGGAGGAGCAATTGTGACCTTCGATCGTCGCTCTTCTGGGGTATTGTATTTATACGGTGAGTTGTTATCTCCTCTACCCGGCTGTGACGAGGCGGAGCGTTTCGCCGTTGTGTTAACTGGATCGCCTGGCGGCCTGGTGGCTGCGCTATATCTCTGCAGTGGATGGCATCCTTGGATTAAGCGTTGCTCTGCTCGTGTTCTAAATTTGATACCATCGATGGCGGAAAATCGATTATGTTTGTATAAACGATCTTTCCCACAGGCAGGCGCTTGTGATGATGCTTTTTCAGCAGGGCTTGGGCTGGGCGTGTGAGGGCGTTTGGACCGGATTGTTTGTGGGCTGGATGAGGCTCTTGGATTATGCGGACTAAGGTAGGATTGCGTCTTTGTTGATCTGTGAGCCCAGATGAAGTACTTCTATGGCGAGAAAGAAGTGTGAGGGCTTTGCCCGTAGCCAGCTCGATCTCAAAATGAGATTCTTCCTTGAGAGAAGAGAGATAATGCTTAGAGAATTAGTATTGGCATCCGAGTGAGCGTACCTTTCACCGATGGGGTGGCCTTGTATTTATAGTGGATGATCGTCTGATGACTAGGAGTCCCTCCCATTGGAGGATATGTTTCCTCATATTGTTAGCCTTAGATTGCGGATTAGTCAAGAGGTTTATTTGGGATAATCCTTCCTTTTTTTATTGGAGATTCCCATTTAGCAGTCTTCTGTTACTTTTACGAGACCCACGATAGTATTAGGACTTGATTAGGCGAATAGGTTGTTATCTTTTGGGAATATTCACCACCTTGGTATTGGAAGGATTTGGGTTATTTTGGCTGAATATGGGCCTCCTGTTTTCCAAACCCATATTGTTTTGGGCTAATAATAAACTGGGACCTCTTTGGGCTGCAATGGAGGGACATGGTGGAGCCTGACCCCATTGCTATCAGTTGCCAGTGAATGCACCGAATTAAATTTTATATCCCCAATCAATAAGTAATTCTGATGTCCATTGACATACGAGGGCCAGATAGACAAGTTTTCACAAGTACAGTGCTACTTTAATCAAATTATATGTACCAATCATATGTATTGATAAAAACACATGATAAGAGAGGATTAAAGATACATGAAGAGCAAAGACGTAACCATGTTAGTAAGTAATAACATTAGAATTATTTCCACGTTTTGGAAAGGACCTTTATCTTCTAAATATAATGTTTGTAATATAATATCAACTAATGATAGAAAAAGAAAGAGAAGAAGAGAGGGTGGAGGGGAAAGAAATTAAAGAAATTGGAAAGAACGAAGATTTGAATGAGAAAAGGAGGAACTAGAATTTGTAATCATGCCTTGGAAGGTTTTGAATTGATGTGGAAGGTGAAGAAGATAACACATTGCTTTTCTTTCCCACATCAAATTTAATTTCAAAAATAAATTTAGATTAGGTCAAATATGAATTTTTCCCAAATGGGCAAGATATCTTGATTAAAATCCCAAACTAAATATCTTGAAATAAGAAAACATTCATAAAATAATACTTTGAGCAATTATTTGTATATAGAATCTTTTTGAAATATTTGAAAATAAATTTAGAATTCTCGTGACGCTAATCCGAGTCGTTGACAATCCGTCAACCCACGAAATACATGTAGTCATTAGTGTGTCTCAATGTCTTACAAAATGAGTCTCTCTACTGCAGAAACTTCAAATATGATAAAAATAATCACATTAAAAAATTTTTCACATCACACTCATAAAATACTAACTAACTATATTACAATAGTTTCAGAGTTAATTGCACTCCTATACGACATGTATCCAATCAGAATGTTTCATACATGTTTACAAAATATAATCAAAGTCCCACATAGGCTTTCTTCTCAGCGGCATCTAGTGAAGCGTTGTCTTCCCGAATACTCCTTATGCACGAAAGGAATCCACGACAAGGAGTAGGCAATGCCCCCATTAGTTGAATTTTCCTACATTGGGTTACTCCCAGCAAGTGCTCATGCTGACCCAACTAAACACACATATTCAAGTGAGATTCTTGATTCTACTTAAATGTCTACATGTTATGGATGAGAATGTGACTCACCCTTTCCCACTTCGAGCCCTGCTTGACTTCTTTACGCATGCCTAAATGATGTGACATTGTTTTTCAAAAAAAAGTTTTTGTTCTGGAAACATATAATACTGTTTGACTCGATTCTCTTTTGGACCTCGAGGTGAATTATTTGGATAACTCTAAAAACAGGTCATGGAGTCAATCTCAAAGGATGTTGGACAATACTCCCAAGGTAATTCTTCATAAAATCTTCCCATAAAATTAATTTGAACCCCAACCATGTTTTTTCATCATGAACTCATATATTTTGATTCTGGGTTACCTAATGCATATGGAATGCAATATGTCATTTTCACGATAATTAATGTTAATATATAAAGCGTCTACGTATATTAACGAATTCACATATGACATATTATTCATTCATAGCAATAACACTAAAAATTAGCTCACGTGGGGCTAATAAAACAACAAACAGTCCGTCTTGCGAGGCATCACGTAACAACACAACATATTATTCAATCATAGCAATAACATATCAACACACAAAGCAGCACATCAGTCCAGTGGTTCAGGTGTCCCAAAAGAGCTCCACTAGGGATTTAGCCACTTTCGGTCGAAGTTTTTGGCACCAAATGACTGACCAACTCAGGCCGAACATCCCGATCATTAAATGGCTCTTGTGGTCATGAGTAGGATAAAGACCCTTACCTCTCGAGTTGGCAGAAAACTCTGCCTATACCAGCGTAGCTCTTGATGGGGATCAACTTGCCTCTTGTTTCTTCAATTTGACGGATCGATCGCTAATCTGAGAGATGGCGGAACCTCTCTCTCTCTAAACTCTCTTTCTTTCTCCTCTTTCTCTCTCTTTCTCTATTTCTTTCCTCCATTGTTAGTTGGATCAGGTAGATTGACGAACTTGTCTTCTCATCTCACTTGTTCCTTACAAAGTGGTTCTTTGGATCTATTATATCTGTTATGCCTTATGGTTCCATCCCTGCAAAATTCTGCCATTTGTCTCCTATGGCCTCACCTTGAGCTCTCATTGTTTGACTAGCTCTCCACATGACAGTGTCTGTCTTGAACCACTCAATTGCCATGAGAATGTCATCTATCTACACTCAGTCACCAGCGATGAGTGCATGCGTCTCAGAATTTGATGAAGTCGACATGATAGCTAGATTTCTGAAGCGGTTCCAACGATGAAGTCCAGTTTAATCATCGAGATCTAGAAAAAATTCGGTTTGACCAAATTATCATTTGGCATTTTCAAAAATTAGAATTTTTGAAAAGGGAACTATTATTTCAATTTGATTTCTTATGTTTTTGTTGCCCATTGGTATAAGGTATAATGGGTCAATATTATCTGAACTTCAGAAAAAGAGGAAATGATCTGGGTTAAGAAGAAAATTTAACACAAGCTATTGAATTTCATCCTTTATTTAAAATTATAGAAATGAGAAGGGCTTCGTTATTTCTGGAAATGAAACATTTTGTATCAGTCCTTATTGATACGTGTAGAAAGAAAAGAAGATGATCTCCAAACCGACACCTTGTTAAACTGGGAGGGTGTTATTGTGGGCTTTAAATATATATATATAGCATTGAACAACACACCAGCATATATGGATGTGATAGTTGTGTCGTTCTTCTTGAACTACTTCCCATAATTGTCATGGCATATCCTTCTCAAACTTTTGATCGATTCCTAAGATTCGTTTCCCCTTCGGCCATACCAGAAACAAAGTCATAATCACCTTTTATCGTTCATTGAGCAAGCAAGCACCCTTGGGAGTTTATATCCCAAAACATCGTTTTATGACATCCAGTCAAATCCGACTTTCTTTGTAACTGGCAACAAAGGCGCGGCCTTATCTTGCCACTAGATTTTACATGAAAAGTGTACTAAGTATGATCAAATTGGGATGAAAGACCCTCAAAATTCAGGGTTTGAGAGGACATCATGCGCCAAGATCATCATCTTTAGTTGACAATGTATCGTGAGACTCGAACCTGGACCTGATATTTGTAAACTACGCACTCTATCCAAGGTTTATAAACTTCTTAGATAAGTGATGTGCAAGCAAACAATAATACAAGTTTTTTGAAAAATGGTTCATCTTTGGGAATATGCTTTATAAAAGTTTTGATAATTTGGCAATGGAAGCCATTTTTTGTACTTTGAAATTTATAGAAGATATGAAGGTTGTATAGGAAAATAAATAACATTCCTCCACCATAAAATATCCTGGAAATGAAGAGAATCTAATATTATTATGTCTCTTATACTCCTATAATAAAATATTTACATATTTGAAATAGTATATTTTATGTAATTTTTGATATTTCCTTTAATCAACTAATGCCATTAGTTTTGATATTTCCCTTTTATATGTAGAAAATATGTTATATATAGTAAAAAATAATATACTTGCTTATAAAGATTCAGGCCATATTTACTGTCATATTAAATATTTTCCAAACTTTTTAACCATATCATCTTATAATTCCACTACTATTTTTTCCTATATTATAAAATTGATGACAAAAGTATTAATGGCTTGAATGAATTACTTTTCCATAACTATCCTCAATAATAAATACAAAATAATTTTCTCTTCAAATTTGTTTTGTTAATCTTGTAAAATCATCATCTTCTCCATAGTAAAAAAAAAAAAAAAAAGGCATCATCTTCTCTTAAAATTTTTTGGCTTCTTCAAATGGACTGTTTAATAACTAATTTATTTTTATAATAGTATGTCGCTATAAAATTTTCAATTTAAAAATCCAATGAGATACTAAGCTTATTATTGGATTTTCGCTCATACGATTTTGCATCTACTTTCTTCCTATGTCTATAAAATTATCTTCTAATGAAATTTATTTATTTCTAATTAAAGTACCCCTTGACAACAATGTGTTTACTCAATCTAATTAAAGTCCATCCTACCTAGTTCTATGGTAGGAACATTCAGTAATGTCAGGTAAAGATTATGGGAAGTTCACGAGTTTAGACTCCCAGTGGTCATATTTAACTATATTATAATTAAAATGTTTAATTTTCAAAAAAAAATCATTATGAACATTTATTTTTCCTTTTTATTCTTTACGAAAAGTCAAATAATTATGAATGACATTATTAGCCATGGTACTATTTAAAATTTTAGGTCATGTTTAATTTCGAAGAAAATAAAAAAAATAAAAAAAATATAGAAGACATAGAAAAGATAATATAGAAAAAAAAGTAAAGAAAAAAAAAAAGTCAAAGTTCATAAGTATTTTTATTTATTACTTCAAATTCATTTAATTTATTTTACCTCATGAGTGTGAAGTTAAATAATTTTTAAAATGTATACCTTTTGCAGTAGTAATTGAAATTATATTTTTATTTTCTTTGCATTTTTCATAACATAACCAAAAGTTTAAAAATATATATATTTTAACTTTGTCTTTTCTTAGAATTTAGTTAATATAAAATCATTTAGTTCATCTTTAGCTTTTATTGTAACAACTTATTGGAGTATATTTGGGGTTTCTTTTACATTAAGCACTGCTATTATTCTTATTATATATATATATATATATATATATATATCTCCTATACTCTATATATATATATATATATATACCTCAACTCACACTGTAATAATACAAGTCTCTTTCATGTATGCTGCAGTGTCGAGGCGCCAGCTTAATACGAAAAAAAGCCTAACCTTAGTTGCCACCATCCCTGCTCATCATAATTCGATGATCACATGCTTTTGGGCATTTTGCATGTGTCGGTCCCGACGACTATTGCCCTGCATGATACTAAATGGTCGAAGAATCTTCTTCCACCATTACCGTCATGCCTCTTTGTTGTTCAACAATCCTGAACGGGACTGATACGTCTCATAATTTAATTGTTCTCAATGTTGATGCTCAGGCACCACTAAAACTCACGACCATGAATTGCCCGCATAGCGACTGGTCATGTCTCTGCTATTAGGTATGATTCTTGGCAAGTGATGGCTCAATCATGTCTCAGAGCAATGATAACTTTTACCCGATGTCGCATCCACCCCGAATCTAGGACCATATTCTGCTCGAACAAGGCCCAATTAGCTACTTAATGCAATTGTTGGGTCCATATCTTGAAAAAATGGGGTTTGAAGCATAATAAAAATTCTTCATCTTTGAGCTAAAATTAAAATGGGTCCCTATAAACTCTTTGTAGTGGGTCCCATGAGTCTTTCAGTCTCCTCCGTGAGGAGATGAAGATTATCTATGAAGTTATCAAAACCGTAGGAGTGTGAATTAGAAATTACACTCAAACATCACCACTTGAAAATGGTAATAAAAGGTTTAAGCTTTTGGAAAAGCTTGTGTCCCACATCGGATGGGAACAAGGCTAATTTAAAGGGTATATATGCCTACATTATAGTTCGTTTTGAATGCACAAAGGCACGATTTGTATGGAAGGGGAGGACCTGGCTCATACATAGTTCACCACCGCAGGCTATTTCACCATATACCACCGGCCCGAACTAGGCCGGGTTTGGGTTTGGAGCTGGGCGTAGTATACATATGCAGATTCTTTTTTGGCTCAGCAGTCGTTTTTCGGCGGCGTAGGTTACAGTTGGGTGTTGTCGTTTTACAGGTGGGTAGAAGCCTCTTCTCCACCTGGACGTGACGTATACATTCTACCATGAACATAATAGATACTACCATCCCCAACCTTCATGACTGGCCACGAACCTGCCTGGTTTGAAAATGAGTTCTACGTAATTTACCGCGTTTGACGACTGACAAGAGAAGTGCTTTCTGCGTGTTGGGAGATCATTATCTAAGGAAGCTTGACTTTATTTTCGAAGCACCACTACGAGGGCAATATATTGTCTTAAGGAGATTGTGTCCAACACAAGACTTGATCTCATTTCCTGAACCTCTAAACAGTTTCCACCTTTGGCTAACTTTTATTCTATTTGTTTTTTGCAAACGTTTCTCATAGTCATGCGATAAGTTCAGACACTATTCATTCTTATAGCGGTTTTTCATTAACGTTTTATTTGTTCCTTTTATCCGTCCTATTCTTTCTAATATATAGAATTAACAGAACAACATTATCACCACCTTTATTCACGATTTATCTCCTACCTCCCTTCTGTCTTGTGCTGCATGGACTACTCTAAAAAAGGCGTATGCCTCTCTTTTTGTGTGGATGGATCATGACCCATCGCGAGTACTTATACTTTATCCTCGGTAAAGGCAATCAAACTATTACAGACTATATGATAGATGTCAAGCACAATATTGACTCTCTTTGTCATATAGATAATATCTCTATTGACTTTGATGAGATCTCCTTGTGTGTTTTGAACGACCTTGGCTTGGCCTACTAAAACATATCTTATGAGTGTCCAAAACACTCATGATATACCCTTGTTTTACTATGTTTTTATCCCATTTCATATAGTAATAAGTGTACAATTATCGACTCTATGTTGATATTTGGTTTCTTGTGCACTATGGATGAATAAAGTGACATTTGGAGACTTGAAGAAGGAGGGTGAAAACCCGGTTCAACGTGTAGCGTTGGATGCGCGATATAAGAATAAGAAGAAGCGCTTGGAGATAATAGAGAAGTTATGTTGCAGAGGACATTTCCACAGCCTTGTCGCGACGCATAAATTATGAAGAAGGCGACGAGAATCGGTGTGACATTTCAAACTTAAGTTTGCAACATAAAACAAAGGCAGAGAGCGTGAACTGTATCACGACATTCTTTAGTTATGTGTGAAAAAGCTGAGAGCAACGATGGCAATGCAGTGAGGAAACTATGTACATGACATTTCCAAAGTATATTACTGACATAGCTCGAAAAACAAGAACTTATAATCTGACAAAGCCATGACAAAGGTTAAGAGATAAACTAAATCTTTGTAGTATATGAAAACTTTCGTGACAAAGTTTCAAGGCAAACTTGAGGATAAACAGCGGTGCTGTAGCTACAGGTGCCTAACAAAGATTTAGAAGACATAAGAAGGCTAACGTCTAATATTAGCTGCATTCCAAACTCTTTGTCGACAGATGCTTGGAGAGAGCAATCAATGTTGTCTTGACACACCTTTAGTAAGCTAGGGCTAAGTGACAACGACGATAAATCTGAGAAGCGAAGAAGAAAATGTTATCTTGCTGACATAAACCAACAATGTTTCGACAAAGACAATCATTGGGCTTGCGAGCCCACGATATCATACAATTCAAGCCCAACATTTATTGAGCCTTTAAATAGATATCTAGGTAGCAAAAATACAAGGGGAATGCGAACATGCAGAGCAAAAGGGCGACATGGCGTGGTGAGACCTTTGTCTTCACACTCTTGTATTTTATATTAACTACCTATCGAACATTTAATGATTAAAATCTATGGTGTAATGAACATCATTATGTTCTATATCTATTTCTGGGGTTTTATGTAACCTTGCTACATTCATATGGATTAATTATTAATTTTATTTATTGTATAGTAATGGATTTCATATGTCGACTTACACTCATTCTAGATTTATTTACATGAAGGTGTTGTGACATTGGCATGTTCTTACTAGGAATCTGAGATTGAGAGATAAAGACTCCCAAGGATATGAGTAAGCGACCTTTAGTAGAATTGGTGAGTGAGATCTCCTATAGTTCCAAGTGTGGTGATTAAAGGTTTAACATTTAAGTGTTTAAGTCCGGGGTTGACGATAGAATCTTAGTATCTACTTTGTTGATATGAGTAAATATATAGAGAAAGGATATCTATTAAACCTGCGATCGACCTACTAAGCGTCGAATATGTTAATATACCCTAATGAATAATTTACCTAGTTTAGAATCCATTGAGTGTGGCAAGGGGAGGCAAAACCCTAGTTTCCATTAACTGATTTAGCAAATATTTTAGGGTTAGTTTTTCTCTACATTAGTCATGATTCACTAGAATTTTGGGTTCGGATAATATTCTAATGCCATGCTAGTATTAAACACTTCTCCTTTATTAGAGAATGACACTTTATGAACCTTATATATACCTCGGCGTGTATGCTTACGTTGTAGAGCCTACGTTTTTGACATAAACTTACATACCTATTCGAGCAGTTAGTTTTGGTGTGCGTTCATGGGAGAAGTTTTGTGTTGATAGTGACAACGATGCACTTGGATATTTGGCGCCCCAAAACCGGGGGTCAGTTGACTATCCGTCAACATGTGAAAATCTACACGTCTGTGTTCACCGGGAACATACACATGATAAAATGTGGCCACATGGGGCTCATGCATCCCGCTACTCATAAAAAATAATCATATATTCTTATAGTTTCCAGCACTGTTTAAATATTTACTCAAAGCCATTTGGCTTTCTTCTTAAAAGCTACCTCTAGCCAGGTGTCGTCTCCACTGGATGATCTCTGTACACTGAAAGGGTCCCACAGCCAAGTGAAATAAAGCCGATGAAAGTTCTCTACACGAGATTACACTCCCACCTAAAATGCATATGCAATGGCATATATAAACAATGTCCCATTCCATACAGTGGCCCCCACTGTGCTGTGAAATGTCTATATCATATGAGATGCAGCCCCTCATGCTCACGACTTGCTGAGTCCCAACCGACTCCCTCTACCCTGGAATGCCAAGTGTGAATAAAACCAGTCATCGGTGTTTGGCACCAGTAATATTCAACCATTGAGAGACCACTCGATTTTATTTATCAAACCACAGTTTTTTTTCTTTCCTCTTTCTTTGTAGATACAGTTTCGGGATTACACATGAGGCCTTCCTCCCTTTTCAACATTTTCCACGAACTTACATCGCGGGTTCATGACATAACCGTGAATAACATTTGGGACTTTCACCCTGGAGGATCTACTAACGCTCCTTGAAAACATATGATTTATCATTTTGATCATTTTACACACTCGTGAATCTTTACCTTTGGACTTTTGTCCATTTTCCCAAGTGCGACCCATTCACCAACACTGGTGAATAAACCTTACCTTACACACACACCCGACTTGATGCGATGTGACCGTGCATATGAAATGCATGATGCCAATGCATTTTCCTCACGTTACATGCATGAATGAGCACTACATGAAACATTTACAAACCTATGGTTAATTCTAATTGCCCATATAATCTACCTCCATACAAACCATGACTAATACATCCAAATAGCATGCATCAACATCACATTCCCACACCTTGCATGTTATTCAAGCAAACCATAACACACAGCCTCAAGTCTCCAAAGTTAGGACCATTCAATGAGCTGTAGTCCCTTCTGAAATATGAACGATATGGTTCCCGATCATTGTCATCACAGCAGGCAAACCCGCAAACACCTAGAAACTTTCAGTTTCTGGTTAAAACATAACTCCCAGTCCATGAAACCGGTCATAGAAATCCATACATAGTCCCAAGGCTGGAACTAATTTACTGGCCCCCATAGTAACCCACACCGTGCTCAAAGCCTTTGATAAGAAGTACTAAGTAGGAAAATTCCTACCCTCTTGGAGTTTGTCGAAACTCCAACTTTGGTGTCCCACACGTAGATCCCTGCGTGCACCAATTTTAGTCCTCAGTATGGAACTTGGCTTGCGAAAGCAGGAAATGCTTCATACTCTCTCCTTCTTTCTCTTTTTCCTTTATTTTCTCTCTACGAATTCTTTTCTTTCTTGTTCCTTTCCCCTTGCTTTTCTTTCCTTTTTGCTTTTCTTTTCCTTTTTCTTTTTTCTCATCTCACCTCTCTTTCACTTTCTCCTCATTTTCTCTTCTCCTTTGGTCATTCTCTCTCATTTGGATGAAACATTGTGGTATGGTCAAGGAGAAACTTGCCCTATCCTTCTCAAGCCCGAATGTATGGTATCATAGTCTTCTTTTTCTTTTGTGTTCTTGTTCTCATTATGACCTCATCACTACATGGCTCGATGTGAGCCATGGGATTCATTCCACGTGAGTGTGGGCAGGCTCAGCTATGCTAGTGTTGCACTCTTAGGTTCCATGTGGCGTTCCCCTAACCTTTGCATGTGTCATCAGGCACCAGCCTCGGCATTGGCTCGGCCCTTCGGAATCGTGGTCGGCGTGGTGTGGGAGCCACGTGAGACGATTTCCAGCGAGGAGAAGTCAGTTTAGGTTATCCAGATCTGAAAAGTCCACCGGATTCGGCCCGAAATTACTATTTACTATCAAAAATCATGGATTTTAAGGTTTTCCGCAATATTACTTTGGATCACTTATTTTTATTCGATCATAAGTCTTTCAAATAACTTAAGTCTACCCATTTGCTTTTGTGTGTGGTTTCAGAAAGGTTGATTTGCGTCCATCACGAAGGCGGGTTAAATTAATTCTTCATTAGATCATAAGCCAAAGATAGCTATAAGCAGTTACAGTGTGAGCCTGGAAGAAAACCTGGCAGGAAATCTGGTATTCATGAGCAGGAAGATCGAATCGAGGCCAAGAGAGAATGTTACAAGGGGACAAAATGGAAATAATATGTGGAGTGTACCCCAGACCATTCATACAATGAATGAGCCCTTATATGTTGCTTAGAAGTTTGCTTTCTGCCTACCAATTGTTTTGAGTAGTTATCGAAGACCACCCTCTGACGAACAACTTTGGATTTAAGAAATAGTAACACTATAGATGCTTGAGCATCGGTTCCACGGCTTGTTAAGTGAGAATCCGAAAAATGTATCTAACAAACTTTGTGAAATGTGACCGCAATCAAATGTCAGCATAACAAAAAGCACTTAGACTGATATTTTCCCACTCTATTCTTGGTGGCTAAACATTATGATTAATGAAACAACCATCGGATTCCACGAGATTCACGACCAAGTTCTTTCCTCTCAAAGATCGCACAACTTCGTGCGAAGATTAACATTTAAACAGTTAGAGGAAAACCGAGTTGAAGCTAAGAGATTTCATGAACTATGAGGATGTCACATCTGTAGGTTGACTAGATGGATCTGAGTCCACATTTTGTAGTTTGAGTGATCCTACAACGATCATGGATGCTTCACTAGGGAATTCTAAATGAAGAAGACTACATGCGAGCATATGGAATCATAAAGGACATAACTTCTGAAATAGTAACTGATGGCCGAGGATGAAATTTAATACCTAGGAAGGCTATGGGAGGCGTTTCAAAGTGAAAACCTGAAAAGTCAGGAATTTTCATAAAAGGGTAAAAAGCAGGTAATTTCGGTTGAAAATGAAAATTTTCTAGATCTCCGGATGACAAAACAGGCTTCCACCCGTTCAAATTAAGTATCGCAGAAATCTAGTTAACTTATTAATTTCGTTTGGATTAGAGACACTTTCGAATTCCACATTGAGCATCGGGTGTCGGGGTGACATATGGTTATGACATGTGGTGCACTTGTATGAATGACTCACACGACTGAGTCAGAAGTGGCAGAGTGGAGGAAATATTACGGGAAAGATAAAAGAAAAAAATAAAGGAAAAAATCAAATTAAAGGATAGAAACAAATGTGGAGACCAGTTGGGTGGAGAAAGAGAGCGAGAGGAGGAAGAGAAAATTTTTTTTCTTTCTCTTTTCTCTAAGATATCTCCATCGAACAGAAACAGTTTTGGCCGAGACAAAGACAAAGTTGGTCACGCATCGAGGCTGCGCGTGGGTACCGAATCTTAGAGTTTCGTCGAACTCCACGGTGAAAGTACCCTCACCAAGGGTTATTTCCTTCTGAGACATTAATAGGCAGGATTTTCTTAGAAATTAGTGAGGCCTGATTTCAATCCCAAAATTTTAGAGTTAAGGTGTAGAATTTTGAAATTTTTAGACTATTTTTGGACAATCGAACTAAATTTAGATTTGTTTTTGAATAGTTAAGCGTTGAATTTTGGTGATTGTTGATCAGGAAGAACCACGGAAATGTTTTAGAATGGTGGGTAGGTTGAGAGTTTAGTTTTGATCCGGGACTGATGTCTTGGGTTTTTGTAGTGTGTTTGTTATCTGTGGTCGATGACGAACCGTGAAATAACAGATTTAGCAAATTATTGTGAAAAAATAAATAACACTGATATTTGTGTGCCAGAAATCATATTGCATATATGCCTTGACGTATTAACATAGGTGATAAATTAAACTTCCTTATATAGGAAATATAATTATCAGAGATTTATAAATGTGCATCATAACTCTTCTTGTCATGTGACATGACACCATAGTATGAAATGGCATGTTGCATTTAAGACTGCTTTGTGGTAGTTTCATTTGTGGCCAGAATTTTGTTTTATTTTCATATTTTTGGGCCTGTTATAGGCATGTATCCCCTATTTTCTTCAATTTACAAATTTATAAAATTGAGAGTTTAAATTTCTCTTTGGTTCTTGAAAAACTTTTGAAGTTATCGATTGATACATGTGTTCATCAGACTTATCAATGGATCTTGCATCACGATTGTGGCATCCTCCTATACCAGGTTCTTGCTTCTGTAGTATGGAGTGAGTCTATGTGGGTGAACACTAGACGAGATCTTCGAGATTAATTTGATCATGGTCTCTAAGTGCAGCCCAGGGACCGTGTTGCTCAAATTCTCTGAGGAACTCGACCAGGATTTTGAACGGATATCAAGCGGTCGTCATACAGCTTTTGTGAAGCATTGATATTTAAATAGGCAAGGTATAGGGAAGGAAGGGGTCCGCATTCAAGTCGATGGAAAAAATTTGCTATGTTAACTCAAGTGTTTAGTTGTCAAAAAAAAAAAAAAAACTCATGGATATAGCGATACTGCTTTCAGTAGTTAGAGCTTGAGTTGCATGAAGAGAAGCGTGCAGGGTTCAAGTCCCTATGGGGACAAATTTGTGAATAAACATATTACTATGATGTATTATAAAATGAATAGATGTAAAAAAATAAAAAAAATAAAAAATAAAAATAACTCATGAATATAAATATTAAATAATTTTAAAATATATGAAACAAGTAGAAATTTAAAATTTTTTTATATCTATTTATTTTGCATTATAATATAGTTTTTTATTCCTGATAACTACGTCACCACTAGGACTTGAATCTTAGATTTCCTCATATTCTGATTCTCGCCTGATCTTTTAACTACTTGAATTAGGTCTTATTGACAAGCAACTTTAATTATATTTGATATTCTTTAAAAAAATTATCAAATTACTAAACATAAAAATAATTTTCATAACATTTTTTCTTTCATTAGTACTTTCACCTCAAATCCTTTTGGGTTCTTTGTCTTCCTATGTATAGTAGCATCTTGAAGAGGATGTGAAATTTTTATCTAGAAACTACTTGTTCTGTAAGGCTTGAGAAAATTCTAATTTTGGGAAAGACAAAATTATATTCGGTCAAAATATAGATTTTCAAGATCTCGAATAATGAAAGCAGGAACTTCAGATTGGAGATAAATGCCGTGAAATCTAGCTACCACGTCAAATTTGTCGAATTAGAGACGGTCGAATTTCACATTCGAGACAGGAGAGGTGTAGGACACTTGGCATGGTGGTGGATTCAGGTGTGCCACATCATTCCGAGATTTAGAATTAAGATCAGAGCAAGGGAGGCAAAGTGGGGCCATGTGGACATATGGCATCTCTTGAAGTGGATGGAAATCCACTATTATGGATAAGAGGATGTGTGTGTAATCCGAGGAACCAGTAGCGTTGGACGCGTGTGTGTATCTAATGCTTGGATGGAGAGGGACAATTGACTTGATTGCTACGAAGTTGCGAGTATTAACCAATTTGGGGAGGGAAAGAACCAACCGAGAAGAGAGGATTTTAGAAGAGACTCTAGATTCTCTCTAAAATTCTGACGACGAGAGACAAAGAAGTTGCTCCCCACTCTGAGTACGTGTGAGCCTTGGTTTTGTGAAGTTCCATATTTCAGGAGGTAGAGGTCTTCTCTGCAGTTTATTTTAAACCAAGAGCCATTTAAAATGGTATGGATTAGTAAGAGGTAGTGAGTGGCGTTTGATCGATCCTCGAAAGTGGGATTGAATCTTTGGAAATTCAAAGACCCATTTTGGAAGAGATCATATTGATCTCGGACTAAAAATGGTCCTTGTGTGCCTTATATGTGTGTTATAATTGTGTGTTATTGATTGATATTTGAATAACTTGCAAATTGTGGTTTTGGGTGTTGTGAGGCCGAAAATGGCCAGTGATTTTGGTTCCAAAAGTGGAACCGATCTTAATAGGGCTGTCCATGGACAGCCCACGTGTGTTTGGAAGCTGAAACAGTGAGAGTTGATCATGATTTATTGAAATTATGCATATTATTGTTATTTGCATAATATTGCTTAAAAATATGAATGGCTTGAGATATGTGTGGAAAGAATCAGCAATGCATGTACTTTAATGTGTTAACATGATGTTTGAATTATATGAAACTATAATTGTGTGGAAACCAGCTAAATGGATATAGGAAATGGTATATTAAATTTCATATGCACTGAAACTCTAGAATAGTAGGTGTGAGTGTAATAATTAAATCGGAGGTTGTCAAATGATGAATTCTTTTGTAAAATTATTAAAAATAATAATTTTATCGGAAAGTTAATCTAGGAAGAATTCTGTTTGAATTATTCAACGAATTCACGTCGGAGGGGCCCATGAATTGTTTTGGAAGTTACCCGACAAAATTCCTCCCAGGGCGTTCTTGGCAATGTTATATCGGAGGTTGCCCACAATTAAAACAAATATTTTGTTAAATATGATTTTCATACATGGCATAAGCATGTGGTAGAGTCAGTAAGGACTCGAGACATGGGATTGGGCATGTAGACATTTCAAAATGAGATCTATACACATTGCTTGAATGTGTTGATTTAACCATTATATGTACTTAGGTGAAATTAACCCATATGGGAATTCAATTGCTGAGCATTGCTCACCTGTCAGAGAGAAAATTATTTCAAATACGGGGTGTTCGAGAAGGCGACACTCAATAGAGCCGCTTTAAGAAGAAAGAGTCGGATTGTGGCTTTATTATATTTTGTAAAACATGTATTATAATTTTTAATTTAAATATATGTTACCGTATTAAAGTGTAATAACTCTTATTATAGTATTGCTGGTTGATTATATTTTGGTGAAATATGATGTGTGGCCAATGTAGCTATTATTTTTCCTCATGTATGGATCATGATATGAGACACGGGTTTTTCGCGAGTAGTCAACGGGACCCACACAGGAAGCCAAATCTTTTATATTTCTATATGTAGTTGCTCTTGTTTGTGTATCATCCAAATACCCTTTTTCCCATCATTACTAGTGATATATAAAATATGATTTAATTGTCATTTGCTTAAAAGTTCACCTTTGAAGTGTGTTGAGATCCTTACAAAAGTTCAGGATGGATTAGGAGGAGTAAATGGAAACAAATTTGGTAGTGAAATTATAAAATATTTCTTGCTGTCCATAAAAATTTGAGGAAAACAAATTAAGTGTTGAAAATGGACTTCCATATAACTACTTCACCTTTTCAAGCAAAATAGCAAGGAATTTTTTAAACGTTTTGATTTATGTTTCCCTTGATAATTTTTCTTTCATCTTATCAATTAAGTGTGACTTAAAATTCCACAACACAAACCATTAAGTATGTTTAGTAGAATAACTCAAAGATATGATTTCAAGTCTAAAGCAGCACATCACTTGAATCACATCTTCATTAGCTTTGTACATCAATTGTGTCTTAGATTCTATCACCGATATTTTTGTCATTCTATTGTCTTCATTATTATCAATTTTCTCTACTTATAATTTATAAGGATAAGTCTCTCTCAATTTGATGATTTAAATGTGTTCAAATGATTTCGTGAAATGACCTTAATACTCAATAAAAGTTTTAAGTTAATAATTTAAGTATAATTGCTTAAGTCAACTTTGCTGGTATGTAATAAGATATCTATTGTCTTCTATTGTCTTCATTATTATCAATTTTCTCTACTTATAATTTATAAGGACAGATCTCTCAATTTTGATGATTTAAATATGTTTTCAAGTGATTTCGTGAAATATTGTAATACTTAATAAAAAGGTTTTAAGTTAATAATTTAGTAATTTAACATAAAGTCAACTAACAATTATGTAATAAGAAATTAGCTTTTGCCAAACTTTCTGAATCTTTGCTTTTCCATCCACATTGATTTACCATATGATTAATTCTATATACACTATTGTCACAATCCTTCTTGATTTTAAAAATGGGGCCCAAAATGCCAGGTTTTCTGTTGAATTATATATACATCTAGACCGACTATATAAGTAATTTACAATTATCCATTGACCTTCGGAAGGCGAATAAGACAGGATTTTCTAAATTTTAGTGCTACCTAACTTTAATCAAATTATATGTACAATCATATTATTGATAAAACACATGATAAAGAAGTTAAATATACACATGAAGAACAAAAAAGAAAATATAACCATGTTGGTAAATGACAACATATAAATTATTTCACGTTTTGGAAAGGACCTTGATCGTCAAATATAATATTTGTAATATAATATCAACCTTCAATGAAAGAAAGAAAAAGAGAAAGAAGAGGAAAAGTGAAAGAAAAGAAATTAAAGAAATTGGGAAGAGCAAGGAAGTTGGACAAAGAGAAACTGAAGTTACTAATCATGCCACTAAGGTTTTGAATTGATGTGGGAAGAGTGAAGAAGAATCATTGATTGTTTTCTTTTCACATCAAGAGCCCAATTTCAAAATAAACTGGTCTCAGTCAAAATATAGATTTCCAATGAAATGAGAATATCTATTGATTATAATATAAACTAAATACTTGAAATAGAAAACATTGTTATATAAAATAATACTTTCGAGCAATTATTTGTATATCTCAGAATCTTTTCTTTTGGAAAATGCTGAAAATGAATTTAAAAATTCTGTGACACCCCTAATTAAATTGGAATTTGACAATCCGTGTTGTGAGTCTATCTCAAATCACCCCAGTGTCTCAATGCCACAAAATAGGTGTCTCTCTGCAAAACTCAAACATGAGTATAAATGGTGTCACATCCCCAAAACCCATACATCCATACTCACCAAAAATATAACCAACTATATTACAATAGTTTGAGTTAATTACACTCTATGCAAACATGTATCAATCAGAATGTTTAAGTAAGAATGTTTTACAAAATATATAATCAAGCCACGTGTCGGCTTTCTTCTCAAAAGCGACTCACAGTGCGAGTACGTGTTCTTTAATACTCCCCTTGTGCACAAAAGGATCCACGATGGGTGAGTATTATGCCCAATATTAGAATTTTTCTACATTGGGTTACTCCCCACTAAGTACTCATGGAATGAACAAACACACATATTCAAAGTGGTGTGATTCCTACTTAAATGTTTACATGTGTTATGGATGAGAATGTGACTCACCCTTTCCACTTCTCGAGCCCTCCTTTGGCTCCTCATGCCTAAATGAGTGTGAGAAAACCTGTTCAAAACAAAAGGTTTTTATTCCTAAAAACATAATACCAATTTCTGATAAAATTCTATTGGACAACCCTCTGAAGTGAATTGCTGAATAACTCTCCGAAACAGTCATGGGTCATCCTCAGGATAATTTGTTGAACAACTCTCCCGAGAGGCAGAGCTCTTGAGAAAATCTTCCCATTAATTCTGTTTGACAACCATGTTTTCATGTCATGAAAACTCCCATACATTGTTCTAAGTACCCTAATGCATATAGATGCAATATGTCATTCACAATAATTAATGATAATATATCAACATGCATATATTAAGCAAATTCACACCAAACGACATGTTATTCATTCATAGCAATAACACCCCAAGAATTAGCTCATGGGTACCATACGACAAACACGGCAGTCCATCTTGGAACTGCCCAAGGCATCACGCCAACCACACAACATGTTATTCAATCATAGCAGTAACATATCAACACCTGGCTTAACACATATAGTCCCGATTAGTTTTGGATGTCGAAAACCACTCTAGGGATTTAACAGCTCAGTGAAGTTTTTGTACCAAATGAGCAACCACTTGGAAGCCCGAACATCCCCAGCTAATAAAATGGCTCTTAATAAATTAACACAAATGGGGATAAAAGACCATACCTCCGAGTTGTGAGCTTCATGTCTATGCCCGAGTGTGGGCTCTTGTGTGAGTCGACTTTGCCTCTTGTTTCATCGAATTTGGCCAGTTGTCCGGCCAGGAAGAAATCTGAGAGAAGATGAGCCTCTCTCTCTAAACTCTCTTTCTTTCTCCCTCTTTCTCTCTCTTTTCTCTCTTCCATCCCATTGGTTGGATCGAGGTTGGTGAGAAGGCTCAATCTTCTCGTGCCACTTGTTCTGCTAAGTGGTTATTTGGATTCTGTGCATCAACTTATCCATCTACCATATTTCCATCCACTCACGGTGTCATTTGTCTTCTATGGCCTCCACCGCAGGCTCATTGTTTGACAAGCTCTCTATATCGACAAGTGTCTCATCTTGAGCCACTCTAGTGCGCCAAGTGTCGTGCTACGCTTGGTGCCTCAAAAGCGAAGTGCATTTGTCTCAGAATCCGATAAATTCGACATGGTAAATTTAGATTTTGCGAGCAATTCCAACGACGATCCGTTTCATCACCCGAGATCTAGAAAAAAATTCAGTTTTGACGAAGTATCATTTATCTCATTTCTCAAAAATTAAATTTTGAAAAGACTATTATTTCAATTTGATTTCTTATGTTTTTATTGTATTATTATTATAAATTACATAATGAGTCAATAATATACGAACTTGAAAAAAAAATGATCTAGTTTAAGAAGAAAATTTAACACAGAAGCTATAATTAACGATTTCATCCTTTATTTAAAGTATAGGAAATTAGGAGAACTACATTTTTTTATGGCGGTGAAACATTTTATTAACTCAAATCCTTAAACATTACATGTGAAAAGAGAAGAAAAAGGTGATGCTCTAACCAACACCTTAATGTAGCTTTCAAGGAAGATTACATTAATGTTAACTTGTTGAACTTTTCAAATATATATATATAGCATTGAACAACACACCAGCATATATGGATGTGATGATTTGTATGTCGTTCTTCTTGAACTACTTCCACCATTGATAAGCCAGCATACCCTTACTCAAACTTTGATCGATTCCTAAATTCGTTTCCCCTTCGGCCATACCAAACAAAAGTCATAATCACCTTTATCGTTGTTGAGCAAGCAAGCACCCTTGGAGTTTATATCCCAAAAACATCGTTTATGACATCCAGTCAAATCCCGACTTTCTTTGTAACTAACAAAGGACATGACCTTATCTTGCCACTGAATTTTACAATAGAAAAGTGTACTAAGTATGATCAAATTGGGATGAAAAGACCACTCAAAGAATTCAGGGTTTGAGAGGACATGTACGCCAAGATCATCATCTTTGGATTGACAATGTCATTAGAGACTCGAACCTGGACCTAAGTATTTGTAAGCCTTACATGCCACTCTATCAGGTTTATAAAACTCACTTGCGATAGAGTGATGTGCAAAAGCAAACAATAATACAAGTTTTTGAAAAAATGGTTCATCTTTGAGAATAATATAAGTTTAATATTAATTTGGCAATGGGAAGCCATTTTTTTTTGTTACTTTGAAATTTATAGAGAAGATAGAGGTTGTATAAGGAAAGAAATAAATAACATTCCTCACATATAAAAAATATCTTAAAATGAAGAGAATCTAATATTGTTAATATCTTATCTCCTATAATAAATATTTACATATTTTAGGAAATAAAGTATATTTTGTGCTCTTAAGCTGATATTTCACTATTATCCTTTAATATATTAGTTTTGATATTTCCTTTTATATGTAGAAAATGTGTTATAGTAAAAAATAATAATAACGCTTATAAAAGTTGAGCCATATTTACTGGCATATTAAATATTTTCAAACTTTTTTTTTTTTTAGCCATATCATCTATAATTCCATATATTTTTCTATATTATAAAATTGATGATATAAATATTAATGGCTTGAATTGAATTACTTTTCCATAACATCACTCAACTAATGAAATGCAAATAATTTTCTCTTCAATTTATTTTTGTGTCTTGTAAAATCATCATCTTCTCCTTAGTAAAAAAAAAAAAAAATGCATCATATCTTCTCTTAAAATTTTTGACTTCCTATTCAAATGGACATTTAATAATAATTGTTATTTTATAATAATGTTATGTCCTTTACATAAAATTTTCAATTTAAAAATCAATGATGAGATGAAAACATTATTGGATTTTCCTTTCATGCGATTTTTGCATCTCTGCTTTCTTCTATGTTTATAAATTATCATCTTCTAATGAAATTTTTATTTCTAATTAAAGTACCAACTTGTAATAATTAGTATTTTCTCTAATCTAATTAAGATCCAAATCCACCCCTGGTGCGTATGGTACAAACGTTCAATGTTTCAAAAAGGTAGGGTATATAGGAGGAGAGTTCACGGTTTAGACTCTGATGGTCATGTTGTTTACTATATTATAATTAAAATGTTTAATTGTCAAAAAAAAAAAAATCATTTTGAACCTTTGTTTTTTCCCTTTTGTATTCTTTACAGAAAGTCAAATAATTATGAGACCAGGCATTAGTAATCCATGGTCTATTAAATTTTAGGTCATCATTTAATTTCGAATTAAAATAAAAAAACATGAAAAGAACATAGAAAAGATAATATAGAAAAAGTAAAGAAAAAAGTCAAAGTTCATGAAATTATTTTGTATTTATTATAGCTACAAGTATTCATTTAATTTATTTTACCTCATGAGTGTAGAATTAAATAATTTTTTAAAATGTATACCTTTTTTAAGTAATGTTAATTATATTTTATTTTTCTTTGCATTTTTCATAACATAACCAAAAGTTTAAAAATAACTATATATATTTTTAACATCTTTTTCTTAAATTTAGTTAATATCAAAATCATTTACTTCTTTAGCTTTTATTGTAACAACTATTGGAGTATATTTAGGGTTTTCTTTTATTCGCTTTCTGCTATTACTATTATATATATATATATATATATATATATATATATATATATATATATATATATATATATATATATGTACCTCAACTCTTTCAATAATAACTACAAAATCTTTCATAATATGATATCAAGCGACTTAATAAGAAAGAAAAAAAAAAAAACCCTAACCTTAGTTGCCACCATCCCCGCTCATCATGATCCGTTGATGGCATGCTTTTGGGCATTTTGCATGTGCTTGTTCAGCGACTATTGCGTTACGCGATACTAAATGGTCGAAGAATCTTCTTCCACCTTTACCGTCATGACTCTTTGTCGTTCAACAATCCTGAACGGGACTGATACGTCTCATAATTTAATTGTTCTCAATGTCGATGCTCAGGCACCACTAAAACTCACAGCCATGAATTATTTCGCATGGCGACTCCAATTCATGTCTCTCTTATCCGGGGTATGATTTACTTGGCTTCGTCGACGGCTCAAAGTCGTGTCCTCCGACAATGATAACTTTATGATCTCGCATCCCCACCCAAATCAGGACCCTCTTCTTTGCTTTCGAAACAAGGCTAATTCTTCTTAATACAATTGATGGAATTCCATATCTGTTGGGGAAAAATGGGTTTGAGCATAAGGGTAGCTATTTTGGGAATAAAATTAAAATGGGTCCTAAACTCTTTGTAGTGAGTCCACATGAAGAATGTGTTCTCCTCCATGAGGAGATGAAGATTATCTATGAAGTTTCTCAAAACCATTAAGGAGTGAATTAGAAATTACCTCCAAACATCACCACTTGAAAATGGTAACAAAAGGTTTAAGCTTGTAAAAAAGCTTGTGTCCCACGTGGATGAACAAGACATTTAAAGTATATATGCACCTGCAGTTGGTTTGTGTTTGAGGCTGGATTTTATGGAAGGGGAGGACCTGGCTAGAGTAGCGGTTCACCACTACCTTAACTAAACTTATTGCCCTTAACATTCACTTACCAAAGCAGAAACGGGGCGAGGTTAGATTTAGAGCTTCGCATTTTATGTATATATATTTTAGGGTTAGTTTTCTCACATTAGTAAATGATTCACTAAATTTTGGAGTTAGGATAATATTCTAATGCCAATTTAGTGATGAGCACACTTCTAACTATTCAGAATGACACTTTATGAAGAACACTATACTATACACCCTCAACATCAACATTTATACTTACGTGTACGAGCCTACGTTTTGACATCAACTTACATACCTATTCAGAGCCCGTCAAGTTTTTGGTGTCGTTGCTGGGGAGAAGTTTTTGTGTTGATATTGTGGTGTACTTGGATGTGCTGGATCCACTTCTATTTTTATTGATACATAAGTGCTCGTAACTTGGTCTCTTGTTGCTTTTGTGTGATATTGGTTTCCCGAGAAAGGGTTGATTCGTGCTATCACGAAGATGGGTTAAGGTGAACTAGCCGGTTAGATCATAAGCGAATGGCTGCGAAGCAGTTATGCGGTGAGCACGGAAGCCTGACGAAATCTAGTATTCATGTAGAACTAGGAAAGAGCAAGATCGAGACGAAGGAATGAGCCACAAAGGGGACAAAATGGAAAAATAATGGTATGAATTACCCCGGACCATTCTATCTGCCGAGATGACCCTTATATGTTGCCGAAGTTGCTCTACCACTACGATTGTTTAGTCAGGTTATCACAGACCACCCACATCTAAACGAAATAACTGAGTTGAAAATAGTAACACTATAGATGCTTGAACAGAAAAATGGGATCACGACTGTCAAGTGAGAATCAGCGCATCTAACAAGCATTAGTATGCGACATAATCAATCTAATGGGCGTAACAAAGAAGTACTTAAATGAATTTTCCCTCTATTCTTGCGGGTGATAAAGCTAAACATTGATTGACAAGGCCAACTGGGTTGAAGTTCCTAGCCAGTTCTTTTTTCCTCTATCAAAGATCATACAGCTCGTGCAAGAGATTAACACTTGCAGACAGTTAGAGAAGGAGAAAACCTAGTTGAAGCCTAGGAGAGACTCATGAACTATTGAAGTGTCACATCATGGAGTTGACTAGATGGATGCAAGTCCACACATTTTACAGCAGTTTGAGTGATCCTACCAAAGCATTAATGGATGCTTCACTTAAGAGTGCTTTGATGAAGAAATTGCCTCTGGCATGTGGAATCATGAAGGACATGTGATAATGCTTAGTGGCCGGGGATATGAGTAATCCCAGGAAGGCTATGGGAGGCGTGGACATAAAGTGAAAACCACTGGAAAGATGTTTTCTAAAATTAAAATGTAGTAATTTACGATTGAAAATCAGAAAAATTTTCGATCTCGGATGATAAAACAGACTTCACCCGTTAGATTCGTCTCGTGAAATGTAGTTAAGCTTGTCTAATTTAGTCAGGATTCAGTGGTCGGAATTCATTTTAGAGGCATCGGTGTCCGGTGACATGAGTATGACATGGTGCACTTGTATGAATAGCTCATTGGAGTCAGAAGTGGCAAGTGGAGGAAATAATAATGGGAAAAGTTAAAAAGAAAAAATATATAAAAAATAGGAAAAAATCAAATAAAGAGATAGAAACAAAGCAGCGAGAGATGATTTGGGTGGAAAAGAGAAGCGAAGGAGAAAGAATTTTTTTTTTTTCTTTTCGCTTTTCTCTAAGATCTATATAGAAATTGAACCGTGGTTTCGTGAGACAAAGATAAGTCGGTCCACGCGTCGAGAGCTACGCGTGAGTACCAAAATCTTAGAGTTTACGATCGAGCTCACAGGAGTAGAAGATTTTCCTCTCTTTGAGGTTATTTCTAACTGGGGCGTTTTAATGACTACAGGATTTTCTTAGAGGCCGTGAGAGGCCATAAATTTCAATCCCAAAATTTTGGGGTTAAGTGTAAAATTTTTAAATTTTAGATATTTTGGACAATGCGAAGGCTGGGAATTTGGAATTGTTTTTGAATAAGTTAGGGTTGAATTTTAGATTGTTTAGAACGGTCCAAGATGAGACACGGAAATGTTTTGAATGATCCGGGACTGGGTTGAGGTTTCAGTTTTGATCCGGGACTAATGTCTTCTGGTTTTGTAGTGTGTTTTTTTTTTGGCCATCACAATAATTCGATGTGACTTGTGCATGAAGTAACGAGATTTGCAATTATTGTGAAAAAATAAATAGCATGATGTTATTGTGTAAAAATCATGTTAATATACTTGCTTGACGTATTAACATAGAAAGTGTGATAAAGTGAAACTATATGTAGGAAATATAATTATCGAGATTTATAAATGTTGCATGTAGCTCTTCTTGCCATGTGACATGACACATAATGAAATAAATGATTAGTTTAGTTTTTAGTAGAATGTTTAGTTTCCTTTGTGATGTTCAATTTTGTTTTTTATTTTTCATATTTTTTGGGCCTGTTATGGCGTGTTATCCTATTTTCTTCAATTTACAGATTTATAAAATTGAGAGTTTAAATTTCTCTTTGTGGTTCTTGAAAAAACTTTTGAGTAATAGATTGTGTGGCGTTCATCAGGAGACTTTATCAATAGGATCTCCATCACACCAATTGTGGCATCACCTCTATACCAAGGTTCTTGCTTCCTACACTATAAGTAGCGAATTAGGAGTCATCCAAGCCGAACACTAGAGCAGTTCTTGCGAGATTAATTTGATCACGGGTCTTCTCACAAGTTGGCAGGGTTCGTATTATCAAGTTGTACAGAACTCGACCAAGTTTTTAAACCTTGGATATAAGTAGTCCATCAAGCCTAACTTTTGTGGAAAAGTATTCAATGTTTAAATAGGCAAGGTATAGGGAAGCAGGGTCCGGCGTTCAGAATCTCGGTGGGAGCAGGTTTACTATATTGTAACTTCCAGTGAGTGTTTAGTTGTCAAAAAAAAAAAAAAAACTCTATGGATATAAGCCCAGTAAGACCTAACTCGAGTGGTTAAGAGCTTAGGTTGGCATAGAGAGATGGAAGCTTGGTCTAGGGTTCGGAGGAGTCCCACTATGGGGACAAATTTGTGAATAAACATATTACTATGATGTATTATAAAAATGAATAGATGTAAAAAATAAAAAAACAAAGATATAAATATTAAATAATTTTTAAAATATATGAAACTCTAAGTGAATTTAAATTTTTTATGTCTATTTATTTGGCGATATAATATAGTATTTTATTCCTCCATGACTACGTCCCCACTAGGACTTGAATCTTGGATCCCTCCTCTTCTTATTCTGCGATACCATTAACCCATGAATTAGGTCTTATTAAACAACAACTTTAATTATATTTGATATTCTTTAAAAAAAATTATCAAATTGCAAACATAAAAATAATTACCTTAACATTTTCTTTCATTAGTACTTTCTTATCAAAATCTTGAGATGTTATCTTCTGTTGTATAAACTGCATCTTGAAGATGTGAAATTTTTATCTAAACGAATTTATTCTGTAAACGAAAATTCTAATTTTATGAGAAATGGTAAATGTTATTTGATCAAAATCTAAGATTTTTCTAGATCTGGATGGCGAAGCAGACTTGGCGTTGGAATGTCACCGTGAAATCTTCTGTCAAATTTCGCCAATTCGAGACGTTCGAATTTCGTTTCGAGACCTGCGAGAGGGTGTGGGACACTTGGCATGAGGTGAGTGGCTCATAATGTGTCACGTGTCAGGTGCATAATTAGTCAAACCAGGAGAGCCAAGTGGGGCCATTGGACATGTATCTCTAAGTGGATGAAACCCACTTATTATGGATAAGGGATGTGTGTGTAATCCAAGGAACTTGATAGCGCTGATTGTGGACATGGCATAGAGGATATTCCTCTTGACGAGATTGGCCAACCGTGATTTTTGGAGAGGGAGAAAGAACCAACGAGAAAGAGAGGAAAGAGGAGGATTTTGAAAAGAGACTCTAGATTCTCCCCAAATTCAGAATCGGTTTGCTAGATCAATGACCGAGACAAAGTTGCTCCCCCTTCTGAGAACTCGTGTGGGCACCGTTTTGTGGAGTTTAAACAACTCCGGGAGTGAGGTCTTCTTCTGCCCCAGTTTATTTTCGAGCAAAGCCATTTAAAAATGGTATGGATGGTATGAGGAGGCGTGGAGCCTGGCCGTTTGATCAATCTCGAAAATTGGGACTGAATGCTGGAAATTTCAAGACCCATTTTGGACAGTCCTTGACTGATCTCAAACTGAAATTGCTCCTTGTGTGCCTTATATGTGTGTTATTGCTTGATATTTGAATAACTTGCAAATTGTGGTTTTGGGTGTTGTGAGATAATAATACATTGATTTTAGTTCAAGAAGTGGGTAGATGTAATAGTATCCATGGAATGGCCACGTGTTGAAGCTGTTAAAGTAAATCGGATTAATGGTTGACTGAAGCAATATTATGTGTGTTATTTGAATAATATTGTAAAATGAATGGCTTGAATATGTGTGGAAAGAATCATGTACCATGTAATTTAATGTAATAACATAAATCATTTGAATATAAATATATTATGTGACCATGAATTGGATATAGGAAATGACATAACGCCATTTCATATTCACCTAAACTTGCCCCTAGAATAGTAGGTGTAGTGTTATGCATGACAAATTGTCGGAGGGGTTGTCCAAATGATGGAATTCTTTTGTAAAATTATTAAAAATAATAATTTTATAGGAAAGTTGTTAGAAAATTGTGTTGGAAAAATTGTCCAACAATTCTGATCTAGGAAACCCATGAATTGTTTAGGAGAGTTACCAGCCAAGTCACCTGGAGGATTGTCAGCGTATTTATATATGGAGGGTTGCCCTGAGAATTAAAAAACAAATATTTTTTGTTCTGCATCGATTTTCATACATATATAAGCATTTGTGAAGTGGTAAGGACTCGAGACATGGGATGGGCATGTAGACATTCAAGTAGGATCATGCCATTTGCACTTATGAATGTTTCGGTTGTCGTATGTGCCTGGGTGGGAGTAACCATATGAGAATTCAGACCTCTGTTTTGCTCACTATCGAGGAAAATTATTTCAGTATAGGGAGTGTTCGAGAAAATGACACTCACTTTCAAGTATTACAAGAAAAGCGGATTATTGGCTTTGATATATATTTTTGTAAACATATTATAATTTTTAAATTTTAAATATCTATTAGTAGTGTATTCTAAAGAGTGATGTAATAACTCTTGAAACTATGTAATATAGTTGATTATATTTTGGTGAGCTGTGATGTTGTGAAGCCCGATGTAGCCATTTTCACGCTCATGATATGAGACCACGGGTTTTTCGCGGAGTTGATAGTGATCGCCTTCAGGACCCCGAGAAATGAGTCACATGTTTTATATGTAGTTGCTCTTGTTTGTGTATCCATCGAAATACCCTTTTTCCCATCATTACTAGTGATATATATAAAATAGGATTTATTGTCTGTTTTCTTAAAGTTCACTTAACTTTGAAGTCATATTTAGTCCTTGCAAAGTTGAGATAGATTCTGGAGAATCGAAACAAAACAAGATTTAATGTGAAATTATAAAATATTTCCTTTTCATATAACAAATTGAGGAAACAAATTAAGTATTGATAAGACTTTCCTCATAACTACTCCTACCTTTTCAAGCAAAATAGCAAGATTTTTTTAAACGTTTTGATTTATGTTTCCCTTGAGTATTTCTTTCATTATCAATTAAGTGTGACTTAAAATTTATTTTAAACCATTAAATGTTAGTAAAGAATAACAAGGAGGGGCTATGATTCAAGTCTAAAAACAGCACATGACTTGAATCCACATATCTTCATTTTACAGCTTTGTACATCAATTTGTCTTAGATTCTGTCACTAGATATTTTTGTCATTCTAACATCTTTCCTTTGTATCATTACTCTCTTATAATTATGGAATGATATCTCTAATTTGAATAAGACTCAGCAACATTCAAATGTTGAATTTGTGATATCTTCAATACCAATAAAGGTTTTAAGTTAATAATTTAAGTATAATTTAACAAAGTCTGTAACTAACAGTATGTAATAAGACTTAAGTTTTGCCAAACTTTTTCTGAATCTTTATTTTCATCCATTCAGTTTACCCAATATGATTGTTCATATACTATTGTCACAATCATACTGATTTTATAAAATTATACGAATAAATATAAGTTTTTCTATTGAATTATATACCTTTATGAATAAATAATAAGTAATTTACAGTATCATTGACCTTCATGAGGACAGATAAGACAAGTTTTCTACAAATTTGGTGCTTCTCTTCAAATAAATTCTATACATTTTAATCATAATATTGAAGAATTAACACATGATAAGAGAGGATTAAAGATACACATGAACAAAAGACAGTAACCATGTTAGTAGAAACTGGCCTTATATACTTATTTCACATTTTGGAAAGGACCTTGATCGTCTAAATACAATAATATTTGCCTAATATCAGCATGTGAAAGAAAAGAAGAGAAGAAGGGAAAGTGAAGCAAATTAAAGAAGTGACGAAAGGAAGTTGGACAAAGGGGAGAACTAGAGTTATAATCTTTTCTGCAGTTTTAGATGATGTGAGTGAAAGATAATTAGATTGTTTTTCTTTTCATCAATTTTGGTCTCAAAATGAATTGAGGTCGAATTAAAATATGATTTCCAATGCAGAATAGGAATATCTTGATTACAAAAATATAAAACTAAATACTTGAAATAAAAAACATTGTTATAAAATAATACTTTGAGCAATTATTTGTGCTATACAGAATCTTTTTTTGGAAATATTTGAAAATAAATTTAAAATTCTCGTGACACCACTAATCAGGTCCGTTGACAATCAGTCGACCATAGGAAGAATACATGTAGTCATTGGTGTCTCAATGCCACAAAATAAAGTGTCTCTACCGAAACTCAAACATGAGTAAAAATGGTCACGTTGAGGCCCCTTACATCATACTCACTAAAATATAATAACTATATTACAATAGTTTTCAGAGTTAATTACACTCTATGTCACAAAAATGTATAAATCGAATGTTTCATGCATGTTTTTTACAAAAATATATAATCAAAGCCACATGTCGATTTCTTCTCAAAACGGCCTCTAGTATTATTTGTCTTCTGAATCTCACTGTACACAGAAAGAGGGATCCCACGACAAGGTGAGCAATGCCAGTGGCAGTTGGTACCACCACATTGAGTTACTGCCTAAGTGCTCATCGCGATAACAAACATATTAGTGGATTCCATGATTTCCGCTGAATATCTATATGGCCATGGATGAGAATGTGACTCACCCTTTCCCCTTCTGAGAGCCTCACCGCTCCCTCACACTGGCTCCTCACGTATGCCCTAGCCAAGTGTGGCTTGTGTTTTCAAAGCAAGGTTTTGTTCTGAAAACATAATACCAATTTCGATAAAATTGATGAAATGACCATAGGGTGGTGTGGATAAACTCTCCGAAAGCAGTCATAGGTCATCACCTCAAGAATGAAGCTATTGGACAACTCTCAGGCAATTCTTCAGAAAATCTTCCCAGTCAAATTCATTTGACAACCACATGTTTTTCATGTCTTGAACTCTACCTGCTGTTCTAAGTTTACCACTAATGCATATGAATACGTATGTCATTTCACAATAATTCATGTTAATATATCAAGCATGCATATGTAACCAAATTCTACACCAAGCAGCATGTTGTTATTTCTCATTCTACTTAAAATACTTTTAAAATTAGCTCACATGGGCCAATAAACAAACCGACAGTCCATCTTGGAACTGAAGGCATCTGCCAGCGGCTTTGACATGTTATTGATCATGCGCGATATATTATCGATCCAGCAAAGCAACCTCTGTCTGATCCTTTGATCAGGTTTGAGGACTGTCGAAAAACCACTCTAGGGATTTCGCCACTCAGTCTAAGTTTTTGGCACAAATGAATATTTTTCAGACCTGAAGACATCACGACCATTAATCATTTCTTGTAAGATTACTCTGGTAGGATAAAAGTAGCTATACGAAGTTGTCGAAACTCCGCCAATACCTTGGCGCCCCAGTAGCCAAAATATTGCAGTGGATCAGCACAAATCTTGTTTCATTAGAATTTGACAGACCGATCGCCGGGAAATCTAGAGAGAAGGTAGAGCCTCTCTTTCTAAACTCTCTTTCTTTCTCCCTCTTTCTCTCTCTTTCTCTCTTTTCCCCTCCCAAACTGGTTGGATCAAGGTTGGTCAAAGCTTGTCTTCTCATGCTGTTAAGCCACGAAATGGACACATTTGGATTACCTTTCTCAGTACTCAGTTCCCAGTACAGATTTATCGCTCGCAGATGTCATTTGTGTCCTGTATTTCACACTTGTTCCATTGTTTGACTAGCTCTCCACATGACAAGTCATGCCGTCTTGAGCCACTCAAGATGCATCAGTGTCCCATTACTACCCTCGTTGCCTCAAAAAAATGAATTATCTTTTGTCTCAGAATTCGATGATAAGTATTGTGGATTAGATTTGCGAGAAACGATTCCAATAGTAAGAAGTCCAGTACTAATAAATACAGAATCTTAGAAAAATTCGGATTTTGACGAAGTATCATTTATCATTTTTCATAAAATTAAATTTTGAAAAGGAACTAATATTTCAATTTGATTTCTTATGTTTTTTATTGTATTAATTATAAATTATAATGGAGTCAATAATATACGAACTTAGAAAAAAGAGGAAATGATCTAGGTTTAAGAAGAAAATTTAACACAAGAAGCTATTAGATTTCATCCTTTATTTAAAATTATAGGAAATAAGGAGAACTACATTTTTTTATAGGAATTGAAACATTTTATTAACTCAAATCCTTAAACATTACATGTGAAAAGAAAAAAAGTAGGTGGTCTATCTGACAAACACCTTGGCCAAACTCAAGGGGAATTACATTAATGTTAACTATTTGAACTTTAAATATATATATATTGGGTGAACAACACATTCAGCATATATGGATGATGATTATATGTCGTTCTGTGAACTACTATAGTATAGTGCATACCTTCTCAAAACTTTTTGATTCTAAATTCGTTTCCTTTGGCCATATAAAACAAAGTCTATAATCACCTTTATCGTTGTTGAGCAAGCAAGCACCTGGAGTTGATATCCCAAAAACATCGTTTTATGACATCCAGTCAAAATCGACTTTCTTTGTAAACTATCAAAGGACATGACCTTATCTTTCACTGAATTTACAATAGAAAAGTGTACTAAATATGATCCAAATTGGATGAAAAGACCTCCAAGGAATTCCCAGGGTTTGAGAGACATGCGCCAAGATCATCATCTTTGGATTGACAATGTATCGTGAGACTCGAACCTGGACCTAAGTATTTATGAAAGCCTTACGTGCACTCTATCAGAAAGGTTTATAAAACTCCTTGCGATAGAGTGATGTGCAAAGCAAACAATAATACAAGTTTTTTGAAAAAAAAATGATTAAATCTTGGGAATATGCTTTGCAAGTTTGATAATTTGGCAATGAAGCCATTTTTTATTGCTAGAAGTGAAGATATGAAGAGTTGTTTAGGAAAAATAATAACATTTCCTCACATATAAAAAAATATCCTAAAATAAAGAGAATTTAATATTGTTAATATCTTATCTCCTATAATAAAATATTTACATATTTTAGGGAAATAAAGTATATTTTATGCCCTTAATTTTGATATTTCCTTTAATATCCTTTAATATTATTAGTTTTGATATTTCCCTTTTATATGTAGAAAATGTATTTATATAGTAAAAATAATATTAAGCAACATAAAAAAGTTGAGCCATATTTTATCACTGTCAATGTTTTCAAACTTTTTTAGCCATATCATCTTATAATTCCATATAATTTTTCTATAGTATACTAAGGTGTTGAGGATGGATGACATAGTATTAATAGCTTGCGATTGAATTACTTTTTCCCATAACTATCACTCAATAATGAGGAAATGCAAATATTTTCTGTCTTCAAATTTATTTTGTTAATCTGTAAATCATCATCTTCTCCTTAGTAAAAAAAAAATAAAATGCATCATCTTCTCTTCAAATTTTGACTTCTATTCAAATGGACATTTAATAATAATTGTGTTTATATAATTATATCGCTATCAAATTTTCAATTTAAAAATCCAGTGATGAGATGAAAACATTATTAGATTTTCCTTTCATACGATTTTGCATCTACTTTCTTCCTATGTTTATAAATTATCTTTCTTCTAATGAAATTTATTTATTTCCAATTAAAGTACCCAACTTGTTAATAATAATTATTTTATAATCTAATTAAAGTCTATCACCACCTGATTCTGCTCAGTGAACATTTCAATGTTTCAAAAGGTAGGGTATGGGAGGAGAGTTCTGGGTTAAGACTCCGGTGAGTGCGTATTCTTATGTATAATTAAAATGTTTTAATTGTCAAAAAAAAAATCATTTGAACCTTTGTTTCCTTTTTATTCTTTACGAAAAGTCAAATCATTATGAATGACATTATTAACCATGAGTCCTAATAAAAATTTTAGTCATGTTTAATTTCAAGAAAATTAAAAAATAAAAAACATGAAGACATAGAAAAGATAATATAAAGAGAAAAAAGTAAAGGAAAAAAAAGTCAAAGTTCATATTATTTTATTTATTACTTCAAATTCATTTAATTTTATTTTACCTCCAGTGTGAGATTAAATAATTTTAAAATGTATACCTTTTAAGTAATGTTAATTATATTTTATTTTCTTTGCATTTTTTCATAACATAACCAAAAGTTTTAAAAATATATATATTTTTAACATCTTTTTTTCTTAAGTTTAGTTAATATCAAAATCATTTAGTTCTTTAGCTTTTATTGTAACAACTATTGGAGTATATTTAGGGTTTTCTTTTATTAAGCTTTACTGCTAATGCCCTATTTTATCTTATATTGGTGTATATATATATGTATATATCTTTCATATATATATATACCTCAACTCTTTCAATAGTCAATACAGTCACTTTATGTGTATGATGTCCAGGCGCCAGAAGCAATAGAAAAAAAAAAAAAAAAAAAAGCCCTACGTTGGTTGCCACATCCCCGGCTCATCATGATCGATTGATCCACATGCTTTTGGGCATTTGTGTCTTGGTTCGGCGACTATTTAAGTGTACGCGATGCTAAATGGTCGAAGAATCTTCTTCACCATTCTGAGTAGTGCCTCTTTTAATTCCCAGCAATCTGAGCAGGAGGCGTCGCGTCTCATAATTTTGGGTTCTCAATGTCGTGCTAGAAGGCTGCCTAAAACTCACAGCCATAGATTATTTAGCATGGCGCTCAGATCATGTCTCTGTTATGGGGTATGATTTACTTGGCCGTCCCCGACTCAAGTCGTGTCCTCGAAATAATGATAAACTTTTATGTTGTGGCATCCCCCTCCCAATCGGACCATATTCTGCAGCTCAAGCAGATTAATTGCTTCTTAATGCAATTGTTACCAGATTAATACATATCATTGGAAAAAATGGGTTTAAAGCATGAGAATTATTTATCTTTGAGCTAAAATTAAATGGGTCCCACTAAACTCTGTAAGTGGGTCCACATGAAATGTGTTCTCCGTGAGGAGATAGAAGATTATCTATGAAGTTGCTCAAAACCATTAAAGTGAATTAGAAAGTACACTCCAAACATCACCACTTGAAAATGGTAACAAAGGTTTAAGCTTGTGAAAAACGTGTCCCCATCGGATGGGAACAAGACATTTAAAGGGTATATACACCTACCTTGTAGTTAGTTTGGGCCTGGGAGACTTAGATTTTAATATGGAAGGAGGGACCTAGCTCAAATGCTTAGTTCAACACACCGCGTCGTCATTATTTGTCGCCTTACCCTATAGGGTTGAACTAGTTCGGGTTTGGAGCTAACAATATAATACATCTCGCATAAATTCTTTTTTGCTCAAACGCTGTTGTTTTGCTACGAGTAGGTTACCATTGGGACGCTGTCGTTTTGGAATTGGACTGAAGCGTCTTCTCCACACGGACGTGGCTTGTGTCACATTAGCCATGGAATAGAGAATAGATCGACCCATCCTGACCTTCTTGAGCTTTACCAAACACTCATGAGTTTGGGGAACTGATTACCGTAATTTAAGTTCGGCGGTGGGCCAGCGAAGAGAAGTGCTTTCTGTTGGGAAGGATCATTATCCTGGAGGCGAATTACCAACTCGAAGCTTCAACTGAGGCCCGATAGAATTGTGTAAGGAGATTGTGTCCAACAAAGACTTGTTCGTTGTGATTCACTGAAACATGTTCCACGCATATTCTTTTAACTTTTTAACGACATGACAGTTCTGTAGTCCTCTTTGATATAGGTTCCATTTTATTCGTTATGCAAACAGTTTTCATTAACGTTTTATTTGTTCCTTTTATCCGTCCTATTCTTTCTAATATATAGAATTATTAGAACAACATTGTCTACCGCCTTATTGCAGTTTGTCTCTGCCTCACTTCATCTTGTCTTGTGGACTACTCTCGAGAAAGACGTATACTCTCTTTGCGGATGGGTCATAAACTATCTACCTTGAAATCAAACGAGTCCTAATGAGGCAATCAAGCTATTGACTATATGCAGAGAAGTCAAACACCAATGTGACTCTCTTGTCCTTATGAATGTCTCTATTGACTTTGATGAGCTCTCCTTGCGTGTTTTGAATGACCTTGGCTTGGCCTACTAAAACATATCTGATGAGTGTCCAAAACACCCATGATATACCCTTGTTTTACTATGTTTTTATCCCATTTCATATAGTAATAAGTGTGGTTATCGCTCTATATTTGATATTTGGTTTCTTGTGCACTATGGATGAATAAGGCGGCATTTGGAGGCTTTGTGGAGACTTGAAGAGAGAGTGAAAGCAGTTCCAGCGTCGCAGCGTTGGATGCGCGATAAAAAGAATAAGAAGAGCAACGAGATAACAATGAAAGTTATGTCGCGACATTCCACAGCCTTGTCGCGACATAAATTATGAAGAAGGCAGCAGAATCAGTCGCGACATTCCAAACTTAAGTTGCAACATAAAACAAAGTTGAAGGCAGTGAACTATGTCACGACATTCTTTAGTTATGTCGCGAAAAAACTCAAAACAAGCGATAATTGCAGAGCAGTATGTCATGACTTGTTTCCAAAGTGTCATGACATAACTCGAAAAAGAGCGAAGAACTATATTGCGACAAAGCCACAATGAGGTTACAAGACATAGAAGCTAAATCTTTGTGCATAACATATGAAAACTTTGTATTGACAAAGTTTTCAAAGGCAAACTTGAGGATAACAAGCGATTAATAATAGCTACAAGGGTGCCAACAAAGATTGAAGACATAAGAGTATAGCATCCTAATAAGCTGCATTTCCAAAACTTGCTGTGTGACAAAGATACTTGGAAAGCAAATCAGCCATTGTCATGACACTACCACAATAAAGCTAGAGCTAAGTGACACTGACACAATAAATCTAGAGGCCAAAGAAGAAAATGTTATGCCGCGACATAGACCAACAATGTTAAAACAAAGACAATCATTGGGCTTGCACGGAAACCCACGATATCAACCCTGAATTCAAATGACATTTGTTGACCTTTTAAATAGAGATATCAGTAGCAAAATACAGAAGTCACAGGAACATACGAGAACAAGGACAACACAGGCGTGAATTGAGACACCGTGCACTCTTGTATTATGTTTGACACTCACCGAGCTTTGTTTAATGATTAAAAATCTATGGTTGTAATGAACATCATTATGTTTACATAATCTATTTCTAGGGTTTTTTTAGTAACCTTGCTACCATTCATATGGATAATTATTAATTTTGTTTCTATTCAGTATATTAATGGTTTCATAATAGACTTGCTCTATTTCTATGATTTATTTACATGAAGGTGTTTGTGACATTGGCGCGTTCTTACTAGGAATCTGGTCGAGAATCAGACTCCCCGAGATGCGGTAGCGACACTTGAAGTAAATTGGTGAGTAGAGATCTTCTGGTTCCAAGTTTGGTGATTAGGGTTTAAACATTTAAGCGTTTTAGACAGGTTGGCACTTGAGATGTACCCTCTTGGCAGTGATATGGTAAATATGCCTCGAAAGGATATCTCGTAGGTACGATCCTTCTACTAGCGTGAATCTGTTAATATCTGCATGAATAATTTACCTAGTTTAGAATCCGTGAGTCAATGACAAGCGAAGAGCCAAAACCCTAGTTTCCATTAACTGGTTACAACAAATATTTTAGGGTTAGTTTTTCTCTACATTAGTCATGATTCACTAGAATTTTGGGTTCGAATAATATTCTAATGCCAATTTTAGTTTTCAACACACTTCTCCTTGTGGGAATGACACTTTATGAGACACTATACTATACACCCTCGCGTGTATGCCCGTTATGCGAGCCTACGTTTTGACATAAACTTACATACCTATTCAGAGCCCGTCAAGTTTGTGGTGTCGTTGCTGGGGAGAAGTTTTTGTGTTGATATTGACAATAGTGCACTTGGATATTACTTTGGATCACTTCTATTTTTTTATTCAGTCTACATAAGTGCTCGTAACTTGGTCTCTGTTGCTTTTGTTTGTGGTTTCTGAAAGGTTGATTTGCATGCATGCGAAGACGGGGTTAAGGTGAACTACTTTTGTTATATCATAAGCAAAGATAACTGCAAAGCGATTATCTGATGAGCACGAGAGAAGCTAAGCGAAAATCCCAGTATTCATGCAGAACTAGGAAGAGCAAGATCAGGGCGAAAGGAATAGGCCACAAGGGGACAAAATGGAAATGTCATTAGATTATACCCCAGGACCATTATCTGACCGGATATTTATGTGTTGCTGAGTTTGCTACCATATAGTTGTTTAGTCCAGTTATCTGAGACCACCCACATCTGACGAACAACTTTGAGTTGAAAATAAGTAACCATATAGATGTAGAACATCCCAGTTCCACGGCTTGTCAGTGAGAATCCAAACGCGTCAACAAACTTCATTGAAGTATCAGGCACAATCAAATACAGTAGGCGTAACAAAGCGCCCAGAATGTTTTCCTATTCTTTGGGTGATAAAAGCTAAGCTTGATTGTAGACAACAACCAGAGTTCATAAAGTTCTTGACGAGTTAACTCCTCCTCTCTCAAAATCCAGCTTATAACTCGTGCAAGAGATTAACACTTTTAGACATTTAGAAGGAGAAAACCTAGTTGAAACCTAGGAGAGATTTCATGAACTATTGAGGGATGTCCGCATCCTTAGAGTTGACTAGATGGATGCTGAAGTCACATTTACAAGCTGTTTGGTGATCTACCAAGCAGTCATGGATGCTTCACTGAAGTGCTCGATGAAGAAGACTACATACCAAACATATGGAATCATAGAGGACATGGCTACAATAATGTAGTGGCCCGAGGATAGGCCTAATGGGAAGGTGTGGGAGCGTGGACTCGTCGGAAAGGCCCTAGAAAAATTCAATTTTCTAAAAAAGTCGCGGTGGTACTACGGTTGAAAATCATTTTCTAGATCTCAGTTACAAAACGAACTTCACCGTTGAATTCGTCTTTCAAAAATTTAATTAACTTGTCGAATTTAGTCGGATTAGACAGTCGAGGAATTTCTCTACATTTGAGGCATGGTGCCGGGTGACATGATATGATGACATGTGGTGCACTTGTATGAATGACTCACATTTAGCCATGTAACAAATGCTGAAATAATGGGGAGAGAATTAAAAAAGAAAAAATATATAAAATAAAGGAAAAATCAAATTAAAGGATAAGAAACAATGGCATAAATGATTTGAATTGGGAGAAAGACTTGAAGGAGAAGAATTTTTTTTTCTTTAGCTTCCTCTAAGATCTGTAAATCAGACCATCGGGTTTTAGTATGAACAAAGACAAGTCGGTCACGCATCGAGAGCTAACGTGAGTACCCAAAATCTTAGAGTTCCGTCAAACTCCACGGTGAAATTTTCCCTCTTGAGGTTATTTCTAACTAAGAGGACATTTTAAGGGCTTGGGATTTTATTAGAGACCGTGAGAGGCCATAAATTTCAATCCCAAATTTTTGGAGTTGAGTGTAGGAATTTTTAAAAAATTTGAGACTATTTTTTGGACAATCCGGGCTAAATTTCGGGACTGTTTTTGAATAGTTCGGGTTGAATTTTTACGGGGCCCATTTTGACTGATTTGGACAGATTTTGAAATGTTTTGGGCAGTGAATGGGTTGAGGTTTGGTTTTGATCCCGGGACTGATGTCTTCGGGTTTTGTAGTGTGTTTTGGTATCACAGTAATTCGATGACGAACCGTGAAGTAATCAAAATTTGTAAATTATTGTGAAAAAATAAATAGAATGATGTTGTGTGTAAAAATCATGTTAATATATACTTGCAGCGTAATAACATGGGAGAAGTGATAAATTGAAACTATATGTAGAAATATAATTATCAGAGATTTATAAATGTTGCATAGCTCTTCTGTACATGTGACATGACATGAGGATAGTGACATGATTATATATAGTAGCCACGGTCGCGTCGTGTCGAATCCGGGCATAGGTGCATAATCTTGTTATTCACCATTCTTGGTAAGATAGTGAGCTCGAAATGGGACAACGTCCAAAATCGAACCTATGGTTGTATAAAATATTAATAGAATTTTATGTGTTTGGAGTGAAGCAAGATGGGGTAGATCTCCCCTGGGTGAACCCAAATTTTTGTCTTAATTAGGACATATGGATCCAGCTATGAAAGTTCGCAAAAGTGTTGGAAGGCGTTAGGAAGCCTGCGGTGAGACCCCGAAATTTCGCAACCCAAAATAAATACACGGGATTTGATGAGAGTGGGGTGGAGGTTGTCAATGGTTTAAGTCATTGGTGAAACACCAATGACTAGATTTTCACACTTAGCGATGGAGTGTGAGGAGTGATCGGGACTGGGTTGTGGGCATGAAGTGTTTTCATCTCATGTATGATGACCTGAGGAACACTCCATATACGGATTACATTATTTATGTGGAATGGTTTGATGCTTTATGTACACCATTCCATGTGCATTTGTTGAGTAGCCATTGTAGGAGAATTTTTTTGTGGGGTATTGCTAGGCGGGAGTAGCCATTGTGCAGGAGAAATTTTCCTCTTGGGCATTTCTCACCGTTGTGGGACCCTTTTGGAAGATCCGGGGTGTGCGGGGAGATGGCACTCAGGCGAAATTTGTGATTGTGAAGAGGCAGGCATGTGGCATTAACATCTCTAAAGAGAGTAATTTTATGTAAAAATTGTAATTAAATTATTTTGGACTATTGCCTAAATAATTAGATATAAATATGGTAGAGACCAGTGATTGGACTCTTATGTGATTGTAATTAAGCAGTTTCCTTTTCCTTATTTTAGATTTAAATCGAATGAATAGGTCCCAATAAAGGGATGTATATTGAGGATATGGACGAATGGACACTTATTACCAGGGTCAATACTTCTTCTATTGAGACCAGATGAGTTATGATTATATTATTATACGGGTTGCTATGTTGGGTGAGCTCACTGAACAAAGAGACTGCCGATTTTTTTTAAAATATGGATCCTGATAAATAGGACTAACGATTTATTAGTATCAGGTGACTGAAAATCCACAGAATTCGCGGGTTGACAAGTTGTCAAGCGGACCTGGGTTTGGGTGTCACGGCAATGTCCAGGCTTGAGTGCAGCAGATTACCTGAGGGCTCAGTGTGAGTATTCACAGAGTATAGTCCACGATACTGGCTGATCTCATTTGGGTATCAAGAGTCTGAAATACCGGAAGTATCGAGGGTGATGGGCATAAGTCTAGATATGCATTGTTTGTGTGTTCTTGACATTTGCCTTAACATCACTTTTTATGTGATTGTGTGAATAATAGCCATGGTAGATTGTATGGGAACACTATGGGTTGAATAACATAACCTTAGGGCGTTCGAAAAGCAAAATGAACATGATAGTTCAGGAAGCCCAATTTAACTAAACTAGTTTAATTGGCTGCCACCACTAGGGAAAAGGGATGAAAGGTGTAGTTCATAATGTTAAAGTCTATTAGTGAACCTTTTACCTTTTTCTAGTAGACTAAGATAGAAGAATTTGAGAACTTTATTGCTTTCTCCAGTCACGTGTAGATGGCTAGCGAGAGGAAGAGGACCCGGGCGGTGGGCGAGTAACCCGACCACTGGCTTTAGACACTGAGCCACTCTTAAGGCTGTTGTTACTACGGCGCTACCCTTATGCGGTAGTGTTGTTTACGCCACCATCCTTGCAATTTGGTGCAATTGGGAACGAGGGGTTTTAAGTAGCCTCCCGGAGGTTTGAGGCAAGTGATCCTCCAGGCCCTCGAGGAGGAGGAGGCCGATAATTTATGGGTCATTGTTTCTGATTAGTCGGAAAGGATACGGGAGCTTGATTCATGCCACAGTAGGTGTACCTGGAATCAACAATATTTGTAACCTAAATTCCCTCTACTATAGTGTAACAAAGCCTCTGCTGATAAATGATTCTAAGGAGTGGGAACTCGGGATGGGTTTTCTTCGTACAAATGATTTATAGTAGGGTTCAAAAATGGTGAATTTCAATTTGGATTTTGGGTTTTGTAAAACGGGGTTGGTTGTTTGCAGGCTGAAATTAAAATAAGAAAAAATGTAAAATAGAACCCCTTGAAGTGTCGGGCCACTAGTTTAGGGTTTTAAGGCAACCAACATGTCCTCGGGTCTTTTTCCTCGCGTTGGGGAGGATGACATATAGTCATTTCCCGAACTGGATCTTCATTTAGCTTTAAAAACTAAACCGATGATTTTCCCTTTTAAACTGACATTTAACAAACATTCATGGTCTGAGGCAGTGAAAACCTACCTCTTGACTCGTCTCACGATAACTAACAAATATAAGGCAACTAATGGATATCATAATCTAACAATAAGCATCAATAGACCCTAAAAAGAATTACTTCAAATACTGGTCAGAAATCAAGATGTATCAGGAGATTTAAACCTAGGTGAAGGAAGTAGGAACATAGTAGAAAATAAATGCCTATGTTAAAAGCGAGAGAGGATCGTCGGTTTACCTCAAATCAAAAGCCCTAGTAGCCCTCCTCTTCAGAGGAAAGGTCTAGCCAAAGCATCATCTGAGTTGTCTGTCACTCAAGTGTTTGTAGACGAAAAAGGAGAAAATGAAAGAAAATGGGAGAAAGGGGCGAGGCTTGCGCCGATGCGATACTTGAGATCAAGTCATCTTAGGTTTGTGAAAGTGAGGCTTATATAAGTGCTCAGTGTATGTAAAGTACAAAAGAAACCAAAAACAAAAGCTGTACAGAGGTTAAAATGGAAGAAACAAAAAAATGCAACAAAAAAAAACTAGGCGTGAAATGCGGAAAGCAGTTTGGAAGGAACGATTAACTCCTTGAGATGCACAGATTAACTCGCAGAGACCAAAATTCGCAATCTCCATTTTCTTGCATTTTTGCTCTTCTTTCATACGGTCTCACGATGCATTTTAATCTTTGAGCTTGACTCAATTCTTCGTGTAGATCAGACTCAACAATTTTGGCACTATTAGCTTGCAAAAGCACCAAAATTTGCCATAAATGCAATTAGTAGGATAATAGGAACCTTAATGTGTAAATTGGGTTAATTACAATGATTAGTACACAAAAGCACTCAAAACCTATAATAAATAGGTTCAAATAGCACTTTTTGGGCACTATCCACACTAACCTACGCATTTGCTAGTCCTCAACAATGAAAGAAAAGAAGAAAGAGGGAGCACTCTGAAAGCAATAACAAATATAATGTTTGCAACAATGGTATTTCAAAAGTTGTGAATGGTAATCACTAACCCTAATCCGAAGAATCATCAAAGCCTTGTATGCTATCTTGAGAGAATAGATAGCATAAAAATTGGTATCAAGAGCCTGCATCTCGATGAATCAGCTTGAAACTGCCCGAAAATCTAGGTGTTTGTTGATCGGCTCTCTGACAATAAAATGTAGCCTCCCTGACCTAGCTCTTTTTACAACCTGGCATGCTTTCTTAACCTAAATGTCTCCAGGGACCACTTTTTATTTACAGCATCTTTCCACGTTGTAGGTGCAATGCTGAGGATTGAATTACCAAAGTCCATGTAGCAGGATCTGTTGGCTCCCAGTGGAAGCTTGGGGCACCAAGTCGCCAAGGATCTTCGACCACAAACTCTTCGGGTTTCACGGACTTGAATGATTTGAGACTCGGCACACAACGCTGAAACTCACCCATCCACCATGTAGCGAGCACTATTAGGTGGCTCGACCAGTTAGACACGGTGAGGAGCTTTGACTTTCACCATATACCCTTGAATGTGCTCGGGTTTCAAGCAAGCGTGCAATTTTCTTCTTTTTTCTTTTCTTTTTTTCTTTTCTTTATTTTCTTTTCATTTCTTTTTATTTGGAAAGACACATTGGCCTTCTGACCATGGGGATCCTTAATACCTATTAGAGTGGTCAGCCAAAAGCTTCAAGGTGAGTTATTGCAAGGCTTAGGAAGCTGAAGCGGTTTTGGAGTTATTAGAAGAAACACAGTGTGCACGATGTAATAGTTAGCTAAAGGTGGAAGAAAAAGAATTGGCAATGAGTTCAACTGATCATCCACTCAACCTAGGCATGGAACAATCTAGCATCAATAGGGTGGATGAGTTTCAATTTTCCCAAACCTAAGTTAGGCAAACAAAAAAAAATGGGTGCGATTTTGGAACAAAATAAGTTGTATAGTATATGACTTCACGAAAAAACCAGCGAGCCACTTGAACATCACAAAATGGGCTTGCTCGAAATAGTAACAAAAATATAAGTGCAAAAGCCACTTCAGCCTTTCAACTCCCCCGACCAAATATCTCATTGTCATTAATGGGGCTCAGTTGGAAAGTTAGGGAAGGAAGTGTTACTATATGATGAGATGTGATCGTTGTTGGATAGGAGACTTCTAAGCTTTCCACCGACACCTTATTCACTCAGTTTGGGCTTCAAATGAACAAGTTAGAAGAAGAAAAAGAGAGAAAAAAAAAAAGTGACCCAGTTGGGCATTTTATTTCACCTTCATAAAATTTCAAAGTGTTTTTCCTCCTATTTTGGATTCTACACCATAGCTTTCCAGCAGTGTAAAACGCCTAAACGGAGTTTGGATAATCATGAAAAGACTAACAATGAAACAAAATCAGGAGGTGAAGCAGAGTGGGAATAAGAAAATTTAGTACTAGCATAAGAAATTTAGTTATCTTATAACAAAATTTTTTTTGGAAAATAAATAAAATAATTAATAATAATAAAATAATAAAATAAAAATAAATACATTTTTTGAGAGGCAAAAATGTTTTTTATAAAAAGAAAAATAATAAATTTTTTTAAATGAAGTAAAAAAAATAATGCATAAAGAAACAATGATTAAACATATTTCACGATTAAGAGGAAATTTTCTTTGCACGAAAAAATTTAGCTATATATAACGAAAATTATTTGTAACAATAATTTAATATGTAAATTTTATTTATTCTTATAGAAAGAGTAAGCTGTGATTATAAGGCTACGATTTGCTCCTGCTTGCATACATATTTAGAATATTATTACATTCAGAAATTTTCACTATTGCAAAAAGTGTGCAAGAAAAATTAGAAAAATTGCAGAGAAAAGAGTGAAAAACAAAGTGAACAAAAGATTAACTTAAAAATTACAGGGAAAATCTAAGAAAAATTATATAGAAAATCAAATAAAATATAATGAGTAAATAACACAGAAAAATTCTAAAACAAAAGTGGAGGCGTGCTCTCCCTGACCCTTCATAGGCACAGGCTGCTGGGCCGTGAGACTTAGAAATCTGGGGTTAAGTGCTCAAATCGAACCCGGCACGAACCATCCCTTTGTGCCATGCGATGTGAGCGAAGCTACTTATTGTTTTTGATGTAGTGGTAAGGAATTTTGTACGGTGGCCACTAATTTCTTGAGGTTTTTCAGCATATGATGATAGAATTGCCTTGCTTCTGGTAAGAATTCTTTATGATTGTGGATTGTGCAAGAGGAAAGCGTATGTCTATCTTTGGCGAGGACTATTTTAGGTTTGGCAATCGATTAGGATCAAATTATAGGATTAGTTGAAGGAAAAGCTTTTAGGTCCCTTTCATTTGTTTCCTTTCCCTTTGCCCTCCTCGATGTTCAATAATGGAAAATTGCTTTATCCTTCTTGTTTATATTCTTTGCTCCTCCTTTGTGTGTCAATCAAGCACTCTTTTAAGATTCTCCTCCTCTTGATACAAGATGGATTACTGCAGGATGTCAAATTCCTGATCAATTTCACTGGAACGCATCGATTCATGATGGGGAACTCTCTATTTATTGTCAGTTTCTGATTGGCACAGGCCGATCCTTTGCCCACTTTGTTCTCTGAAATTATCCACTGGTTGTCCAAGTTCGAAAAGTATTGCACGCTCAATTGGAGAAGACTACTGGCTTTGCTTGGTGGCTGGCGAGTTGAGGTAAAATGTGGAGAAGCGGGGCGTCCCATAAGTTGAGGGGAACATGGGCAGGGGTGCACTCATCCTTGGTCTCTATAGTCCTCATGGACCTAGATGAGTTTGAATTTCTCCCAAAGTTGCTAATTACGCCATGGAAGGTTCCTATAGTCCCTCGTTGACATGTATGATCTGGGGTTTCTCATAACAACAGATCCCTCTGCTATATTGTTCTCCCTCTTGCATTTAGTCCTGTGATTCAAACCAACGAACATGCAATCTGCGGTAGAAATAGGGCAACAAAGACAACACCAAGCAGTCCACAGGGATTTTTTTTCTTTTTAAATGAAACAAAAAAATGACGATAAATATTAAAATTCACGAGTACTTGTGATAAGGATCACAAGTATTCTACTAAATCGAAATGTACTTAAGGCACCATCCCGACCTGTGCTGTTGATTCGTGCCCGGTAAATTGTGCCGGAATCCAACAATATTTGTAACCTAAATTCCTCCTCTTCTGCCCAGTAGCAAAGCTCACTGCGATGCTCATGATTCTAAGGTCGAACTGGGGATGAGTTTTCTTCGTACAAATGATTTATAGTGAGGTTAAATGATAGAAATTTCCAATTTTGGATTTTTAGGTTTTGTAAAAAACAGGGTTGGTTGTTTCATAATTTGAAATTAAAATAAGAAAAAATGTAAAATGAAACCCTTGATGTCGGGCCCCTTTGGTTTAGGGTTTAAGGCAATAATAATCTCGGGTCTTTCCTCGCGTTGGGGAGGATGACATATAGTCATTTCCCGAGCAGGATCTTCATTGCTTTAAAAACTAAACCTGTGATTTTCCCTTTGAAGACGGCATTGCGAACATTCATGGTCCCCAGACCAATTTAAAGAAACCTGCCTCCTTGACTCATCGATACAAATGAAGTAGTAATGGATATCACTTGAATCTAACAATAAGCATCAATGAACCACTAAGATTGCCAAATCTTGGTCAATCAAGATGTATCTAGGAGATTTAAACCTAGAGTGAAGGATAGGAACATAAATGAAAATAAATGCCCTCTTGTTAAAAAATAAGAGGACCGTCGGTTT
>JAEQBH010002701.1:0-94467 GCA_016808115.1 Tetrastigma voinierianum
AGAAAAAATTAAAAGAATGAAAAGACAAGGCATCAGAGCAGAATAGTCTGTCTCAAATAGTTTATCATCCTTAATTCCAAATTAGAATAATGGTCATCTCGCGCCTGCAAAGAGAAAACTGATATTTTAACCAACAGGCACGATACCTGACAAGGTAAACATCTATAGGGCCCATTGAGCTTCTAAGAACAATTCTATATCTCCTCTGAGGATAATCAACAGCCTACATACAAAGGACAAATTTTCTTAGGGATATGGAATGTAAGCGACACAAAAGACGAACTTTTCTTTGTTCTTCGCTGTACTTGATTTACCTCATCAGGATCTGGGACTTCTAGTGTGGTGCCGTGTGGGGCTTTAATTGCTATCAAGGTTTCTTTCTGGTGGGAGCAATACAAACAGGCTCCCGTTAACGATCAGCCATACAAAATGAGCAAATGCTTGGGATGTCAAAGCATTCTCTCCTCAGTTACTGTAAAACCACAAATTAAAGCAAAGAAGAAACAAACCTGGAAGCAGGGTAACCCCTTGATGTCTTCTTCAGTGACAAAAAGCGACCTAAGAATAAGTTGTAGGGCAGAAATAGTTATCATCTTGATCAATCTAACACACCCACCAGTTAAAAAACCGAATTCTGATGGGAGCAAGAAAGAAAGTTTTACTTCTGATTGTTTTCATCTTCACTCAGGTCCCTCAATCTTTCTTGCATTTCTCTGCAACAGACTAAAAGTATCAGCATAACCCAGGAGCAAGATATCATAACTGTACTACCACAGAAACGTTCACATTACCTTATTTGTGCATCTAATCTGCGCTCCTCAATAGATAGGTTTTCAACTTCTTCCTGCAGAGAAAAAAAAATTTCGAGACCAGATCCTCCGAGGTTAGAGAGATGCCACCAAACTTTCTTTCCAAAATCTCTGGGGTTCTCCTGCTGGTGACAGAGATCACAGATGATCCACCATAAACTCATGCAACTCCAATGAACTCAATTCCACGGCTTCATCTAAATATTGCAGTCAGCTAGCCAAAACCTACCATGGCTTTCTGTTCTCTTCAGACTGATCTAGGTTCTGTTTAAACCTGAAAAAGTACTAGGAAAAGAAAAAAAAATGCTAGGGATAATGATTTTCTCATGTTTGGTTTCAACGTGAAAAAATATAAAATATAAAATATAATCAAAATTCCTTAAAATTTTACATATTTTTAAATTTCTTAGTCCTTATATAATGAAGAGAAACAGATAAAATGAGTTTGAATAAACATATATAATTAATTTATCAAGTTTAAACCTATTTTTTATGTTCCACTAAATTTTCTTTCCTTCCACTTTTCCACTCAATTTTCCTCTTCATACTCTTTCCTTATCACTTTCTGGGTTCCAAACAGATCCCTAATGTTTGTTTGACGAAACCTTTGGTTAATGTCTAATTATCAGTTACAACAACTGTTCCTCAGTTAGGAGCCAGGCCATCAAACCCACAGGATGGCATAGGCAGTGTTACCAAAACAACAAATAGATGAAACTCTCTCAGAGAATTGAAGAGGAGGTGCATAATAAAACTTAAAATTGATTACTGTGGTACAAGTATCACAAAGTACTGAATGCACAGCAAAAAGCCAGTGGTAGCACCTGAAATTTAAGTAATGAATTCAGATTCAATTATTCTGCTTGTAAACAAAAAAAAAAAAAAAGTTGAAAGTAAAATTTATTCTACAGATAAACCTACAAACAATCACTAGAATTTTTTATGAAGAACCATATCTTAAGCTGTGTCGCATATACTATTATGTTTTTTTCCTTTTTGGTGGCTATTGAAGAAGATAGTAAACAAAATTCAACTGTTCTTTTATAATTCATAATTTGATAAATGAAATATGCAGATGATCTGATGTCGAGAAACTAATAAATCTATTTGCATGATCATTTTTTTCCTATTTAATCAAAATGACAAAGTGGAAGAGAGTTTACAACTGAGATAAACTCCTCAATTATTAGAATTCTATTATAAGAGAATTGAAAATTAAAAGGAATTTGGTTATGAAGAATGATCAAAAATGATATTCAAGTAGAGTCTGCTTTTTGACTGGCATCTCTTTTATACTAATTACACTATAAAACACACTTAAACAGTAGCACTACTTGATATGTTTAGTTTAAGTACCAATTACAATTATGGTTATCCCAACACACAGTGTGCGCGCCAAGAAACAATTTACCTACTTGGCATACCTGTAAACTAGAAACATTTTCATCAGCCTCTCCTGGCCTTGAGACATCTAGTCCCCTACAAAAATCAATTAACTTTTAAGTAGTTCTTCACATGTTGAAGTAATTACTAACATTTTAAAATTTAACAAAAAAAAAAAAAGTAATGACTAATATTTCCCAAGGTTTCCACTGAATTCTATTCTTCAACTTTCCTCAATGACCAATTCCTTCAAGGATTTGTTATGTCACATATATGCTCTTTCCCAGACTGATAATGGAAAATGCTCTAACTGACGGATCTTATGCCACAGATATATTGTGTTTGATACAAATAGTACCTCTAAAGTGTCAGCAGCTTTATTTAGATCAAGCATACCATCTTCCGCATGTTTAATCAAATTAATGAACTTCTTTGTCAAGAGACCTGAATGAGAATCACAGGACATTGTTGTCACTTTTATGACATCCACTTTGGCTGTTGCAGAAACTATTGAATAAAAACATCTATAGAAAAAATAAAACAAAGTCCATCTTGTTTTCAAACTCATCATAGTAATAATAATACACACACAACACATCAACAACACAATATAATATAGGACAGAGGATGTATACCTGAACCCTGCTCATACAACTGATAAGTGGTCATTTACTTTACCTAGTGAGCTATCATAACGATTGTGGACCAGACTGAGTGAGATTATTTCCAGGAGAACCCAATAATTGAGAGAAAGCATCTCAGTGAATATGGCTTTCACAGCCTCCTAACATGGCTCACTATTGAACTTGAGCAACGAGAACTGTTTGGGCTGATAAGAATATATTTTCATGTTCACTGATAGAAAAATGCTAGTAGAACCAAGTGATTTATTGATTCTGATGGTTAATTTTTTATTAGATATGCTGCAGAATTAAAATTTTGGGAGCCAAATATACACATCTTAAACAGAACTGCTCACCAGCGTTAGATACAGGAGTTTGAGGTCCAGATCTGCTGCACTTGGCGATCCTTGATGTTTCGGAAGCTTTTCCTCCTTTTCCTGATACAGGTGTCTGGCCAGGGCTGTTGACTATTTCAGTATACCCAGGAGCAGCAGTCCACTCACGGACTCAGCTTCATAATCGACTCCCACTTTTCCTCTTAATTGCTAAGAAATACCATATAGTTTTTGTAATTGCAATGAGCAACCCGTGCTATAGAACTTAATCATACAATTAACAGAAAATACATTGAAACTTGTTATATTATATCTACTTAACATATAGAGTTGTAATCTATTAGTAGAAACTTAACTTATGTGAGTTGCACTATTGTGAAGGTTAGATTTGGCTTTATATATATATATTCAATGGATCAATGAAAAACACAAGGAATTATTCTCACTTGTCTTGATTTCTACATGGTATCAGAGAAAAGGTTTAACATCTCAGAAACGCAAATTTTTGAGAGAATTTTCAAGAACAGAGAAGAGAGATGAGTCGAGGGAGGTCGTGAAGCCTGAAACACCAACTCAAGGGTGCATGACACTCGCCACTGAGGAGGAGCGCTGCCGTCATGCAATCATCCACACTAAGTCCAATGGCAGAAACTAGCTAGGAGCCACATGCGCACGTGATTTTGCCTGCCACACGCCGCGCACAGCACTTGGCGTGAGAGCGCATGACGTACTCTCCTCCCAAGGAGCACTCTCCAGATCTTCGGACATCCTCCCTGTACCACCTCGCTTCCCTCTGGCCCCGAGCCTGTAACAATGTTTTTCAATACTTTTCTATCCAACAACCTTCTTTTCTCGGGGTTTTTCATTGTTTTCTTGGATTTCTTCTGAGGTCCAAAGGTGCTTGTGTGGATCAGAGAGCCAATGCTCTATCTCCAAAAGACGGTGTTTTTCATGGAAAGGTGTTCTTTTTCTTACAAGATCCTATTATTCTGGTATTTTTTGGATTTTCAGAGGCTTGTTTGAGTAAGATTTGCTTCTATGACTAACACAAAACCCTTAAGAGGAGTTTGTATCACATACCATAATCCAGACATGTACTTAATCAGAAGCTATAAAATAAAATCAAGATTTCACCTCACCATCATCAAAATCTCAACAGATTCACTTAATAAGACACTCATCGAATCAAAAACCAAATATTATTTTATTTCCTCTTCTCCACATGTAACAGCCCACTCTAGCCACCGTAATTCAATTATGTGTAATTCCAATTTATTTACTACGCTTTCCACCACACCCTTCTACCTCTACTATTACCCTTATATGGTCAACATCTTGTGTCCTCGTTGTGGACAATTCATCCTAATTCTTCTAATCACTTATCCATGTTCGAGTTTACCACAATTCTTTCAATTTAATCTGTGGAACTTAATTGTAATTTATCCTCATGCTTTCCTCATCATCGTTTATCTATGATCTTCATCAAGAGATAGCCTGGGCCGAGGACGCAGCCTGGGGGTCCTCTACATCCTCAAAACGAGGTGCCAAAGTCCGCTTGCTTATATTCTAGGTCAGTACTCCATTCGACCATCACACGGTCATCCTCTCACTCCACAGCTATATCCCCGGGCCATCCCATCCCCATCAACTCAGCCGTGTCAATATGCTGCTTCATCAAGTGCATTCGAGTCCAGATTACATGCGAGCTTTCATCTCTCAGTTAGTTCATTCGATGTTCAGGGTCCTCATTCAATTTTGTGGTTTAAATATTTCATACTTTGTGGATGATTTCTCTCAAAGAGAGTCAGGCTTTGAACTATTGGCAAAGTCCGTCAGCTTTTTTTCTCATTTCAAGTATTTTTATACAAAATTCAAACACAATTCTGCCAGGTGCAAACATCGAGAAGTGATAAGCCGCGCATCACCACCCCATTTTTCAGATATGAAGGGGAATTAAACCAGTAAGATTACCCTTCCAAATACTTGGAAATCATGTATTAAAGTACGAAGGCTTCCAAAGACCTTCTAAGGGATTGATAGCAACCAAGTTCTTTCTGGTCCTTCTGGGCCTGTTTTGGCTTCAAACTTAAAGGCCCTCAAGGACTTTAAAGGTCCGAACAAAGAGGCTGCAGAGCCGAGACCAAAAAGAAGAGGCTCTAGAGGGTAGCTCCTAGGATGAACTAGAAAAGGAAAAGGAGTCAGTTTCGTGGAGGGCTGAGAGAGGGAAAAGGTAAGGAGGACTATAAGAACTGGCTGATATGGAGGAGGTCCATTGAGACAAATCCTAGAGCTTTAGTTGGTTAAGGGACTCGGGAACACCGAGTTTTTCATTAATGGCCAATTCACATAAGAGGAGGAATACCCTTCAATATTAGTAATGGCAAAAAGATTTAGCCTGTGATACAAAGGATCAAAGAATGCTCGTACGAGTTCCAAACCTCCTATTCAGCTTCGAACAATGGGCGCCCGCTCCCCGATCTTCCTCAATGTGATTAGTGATGAGCAAGCCGCTAAGCTTCAAGAAATGTTCACTGAGGAGGAAATCTTGGCGCCATTCGCTTAACTGGGATAAAGCCCAAGCCCGGGACGGGGTTCCCTTTCAGTTCTGTCCTTCAATCGACTTCGTGGAAGGATATTCTAGGCTTTCTTTAAGGAATTTTACTTAACACAACAAATTCGTTAAAAGTCTCAATGCATTTCTTAGTTCCGATTCCCAAAGAAACAAATGTCAAGATTCTGAATGACTTAAGACCCATCGGTTTAGTTGGAGGTCTTTACAAGATCTTAACCAAAGTTTCGCCAACATAACTGCAGCGGTCATGAGTTTGAGATCATCTCCCAAGCTCACGCCTTGGTCGAAGGAAGACAACCGACGCACTTTAATAGCTAACGAGGCAATGGACTCCAATTTCGAGGAAGAAAGAGAGTTGTGTCATGGTAAATCGATACAGTGCTTATACCACCGGGCCGAACTTTTTGCCCAAATTTTGGCAAACACCGGCTTTTATTAAAATGATTACTGGATTACAGTGCATATCCACGCCCACTTTCTCATTCTTTCACTGGCTCTCCTACCGCTTCTTCCAAAATTCCTCAGAGGCTTCGAGACAGGGGGATCCCTTTCCGATCTTATATGATTGAAATAGAAGCTCGAAAGCAGTCAAACGCATGAGGGAAGGCACCTGATATCAGCCATAAGTTTCGGGCAAGTGAAGTGGAGCCCACTATCTCCATCTTTTGTATGCGGGATGACATCGCTCGCTCGTGGATGCAACCAAAGCACCGATGTATCTGGGGGGCCGACTCCACGTGGCTCAAGCCTTCTAGGCTAAGAATTAACCTGAGCAAGACAGGGTTAGTAATGTGGAGACACTAGCTAACGAACTCTGAAAGTGTGGCGCCGGTTCCCTACCCACCACACATACTCTGGTCTTCCACTCAGTGGCCCTCACAAGTCACCGATATGGGCTAGGACTCGTTGAAGAAAGATTCAAAGAGGTCAAGCCTCAGCAGACAACATCTCTAAGGGCAGGAGACTTACGTTGATTCAAAGCACTTTTATTGTCCATTCCCTATTTATTTCTTCTCCCTCGTTTCTGAATACCAAAGTCATCTATGCTAGATCGAAAAGATCCACAGGTTTCCCTGTGGGAGGCTAAATTTAGAGCGAAAGCTCTTGTCAATTAGAATACGCCTATTAAGAGAAGAAAATAGAGGCTTAGGGGGTGAGAAGCCTTTCTAAGTTGAATCGCTTCGCTTTCGCAAGTGATCCTTGAGAGGTTTACACGAGAGGGAACCTCTTTGGAGAAGAGTGATCAACAGGAAATACGGAGAATTGGTAGGAGGGTGGAACACAGGTGACATAAGGGGTAGTTATGGCACTGGTCTTGGAAAGACATTAGAAAAGACTGGCATACCTTATCCCAAAATGTTGTCTTTTCCTTAGGAGATTGGCGAGATCGCGGGCTTGAAAGATATTTCCGGGAAGGTAGCTTGAGCAACATTTTCCCAACCTGCTTAACATGACAGCTCATAAAGAGGCTATGGCAAGGACGTCGTGGATTTTTCATACAAAGTGGCCCATTCTTGCTTTTGCGAGATTTTAATGACTAGAGATAGAGAGTGTAAAGGCCCCTTCAACTTCTCCACAAAGAAAAATCATCTCTTACCAGAGGATCAGCTTGTTGTCAGAAGGGTGCTAAGGTTGCCGCTTTTCACCGTGACTATGTATGTAAAGCTAGTACATTCCGCCCATCACTTTTCCTTCCCGCTCCATCCGAATCCTATTGTTCCCACAAGATAGGTTTTTTCAGATGGGAAGCGCCCTAGTGGTAAGGTGCTACTTCGACCTCAAATTTTAAGCGAAGATGGGTAACTCGCAAATAGGTGTTTTCAGGAGTGAGGAAGAGGAATCAATGTGACCATTTACTCATCCATCGCCCAAGAGCCAAGATGCCATGAGCTTTCTAGCCATTGTTACCAAGTCGGGTCTTCCTCCGACCATCACCAAAATTCCTCGCTTAAGGCTGCTAATATCGCAAAAGGCAAGAGAATTTGATGGCAACATCTCTCGCTTATTTTTGGACCGTATGGCAAGTATGAAATAGTGGCGCTGAAAGACATAGCCTCACCCATAGAATGAAAGTTACTTTTTTGGCGCACTCGTGGTCATGGGCAATTTGTATAATGTTGATAAATAATCATTCTTTAGCGATTTTGGTGAAGTCAGGGTATGTGAGTTGTAGGTTTTTTTGTCGGTTCCCTTTAGAGCAATTCTGTACTCTTCAGAGCTTTGCCATCGTTTTGGTCAATATATTGCTTTACCGATAAAAAAATTAATAATACTACAGTATTTGTTGAAACCTTTCGATCCTTCATGTTATAACATGGGATTCTCCACTGCACTGTAGTTATTACACCCTTCCTCGTGAATCGGGTAGCCGAGAAAGAATAGACATCTTCTTAAGACTGCCCGAGCCCATTTATTCCAAATGAATGTCCCTAAACATTTTTGGGTCGACGTAGTCTCCAGGCTACCTGTTTTTTTTACAATGTAATGCCCTAATAGATTCTTAATCGGGCTACTCCTACCATCGCTTGTTTCCAAATACCTGGTTGCCTCTATCGATCCCAAGGTACTGGACACACGTGCTTGCCTCTGGGATGTTCATCCTCAAGTCTCAACCTGATCCAAGTCCTAAAGTATCTGTGGATATTCTCGAGTTCAAAAAGTTTAGGTGTTATCATTCCACTCTTCAATGTTACTTAGACGACTCATTGTCGTGATTTCTTGGAGGACTCACCCTACTTTTCCCTTCCGCCTCACTCTCCATGAGTTAGAGGAGGAAGAAGACTTGCTTGTTTATACTCTCGTTTCACCCATTGTCTCTCCCGAACTCGCTTTGTTCCTACTCAAGTAAACCTCCTATCACTCAGTCTACACTCTGCTAACACCCTGAAATCTCAGCCCTTCACCAAACGCTTCCAACATTAGATCCAATTCTCGATGATCTTTCTATCGCTTCTCCGTGAAAGGTAAACGCTGCCAATGTGCTCATCCAATTTCCTCATTTTGCTCTTACGACCACTCACATCACGCCTGCTCTTTTTATCAGATCCTCGACTCTATTTCGCTCAACAAGGTTTCAAGCCCTCACTCACCTCGTCATGAAGTTATGATAGTTAGATGGATGCTTGAAATGGCAATGGTACTGGGACTTGGTTAGTTTACTCACGAGGAATAAAGTCATCAGTCACATTGCGTTCACAAGGAAGGTTAATCCCGATGGATCCCATCGTCGGCCAAAGCTTGCCTCATAAAGAGCATGTCAGACTCCAGCGGCATGGACTATACCAAACTTTTCCCTCGTTGCTAAGATTAACCCATTCATCTTTTATTTCCGACCGCCACTCTATAATTTAGGCTCTCTAGCCGAGAGGCCAGGAGGCTGTTGAACCTCCGTGGTCGTTGCCAGGGAGATAGGAGGGCTCACATCTTCAAGTCTGTATGTGGTTTTGAAACAAAGTCCACGTAAGGCGTGGTTTGGTAAATTCAACAAGCCACTGAGAATTGGGCATGTAAGAGTACCGACCACTTGCCTTCTACAAGAACTCCAATTGTGTCATTATGTCAGATAGTGTATGTGGATGATATCAGTATCACCGGGAGGACTCAAAGGTATCTCATCCTAAATCCTTTTCTTCAGTGCCCAATCTCCATATTAAAAGCGACTTAAGTGACGCTAAGATACTTCGGGCATCGGGTTAGGTAAGCAAATATGGAATCTCTGACCCCAAAGAAATGTGGCTCGATCTATCATTCGATACTAGAAAGTCAGGTAAAACCATGCAATTCTCCTATGGTCTCAGCGCATACATTACTGCAGTATGAGAAACATCTGAGGATCCCGGAGAGAGTAGAAGACTAGGTGGAAGCCAAATTGTCTTAGTAATCACTCATCCTAATATCGCCACTCCTGGCCAATATTGTAAGCTAGTACATGTCTTCTCCAACAATTAATCAATGTGCCTATTGAATGGGATTCTATGTCATTTCAGGCGATTTCCTGGACTTGGTATTTTGATACTCATAATCATAAAAGAATATTCAGTGTCACGTATGTCAGACACAGATCTAAAGAGGACAAGAGATCCACCAAGTTACTATGTCTTTGTCGAGGGAATCTAGTCCTCATGGAAGAAAGAGAATGTAGAAAACAAGGTCTTCTAATCTAGTACAGAGTCTGAATATAGAGCGATGGCACAATCCGTATGTGAGATTATGTGGTTTCATCAACTCTTGATGGTAGTCGGCATTAAGACACCAGTCCTAGCAAAACTCTAGTGTGACAACCGTATTGTCTCTTCATGGTTTAAATGCAGATCCCAAGGAACTAACTAAGCATATCAGACATCATTATCATTCATGGTAAATACAACTTACCTTGATTTCTACCCCAGTATGTGAAGACTGGAGAAACAATCAGCGATATATCTTCACAAAGGCTCTAAATGGGGACTGGTTATTAACTGAGAACAAGTCGGGAGCATGATTAATATCTATGCTCAAACTGAGGGGAATGTTATAACATATATCTACTTTATATATGTGGTTGTAATTCATTAGGAAACCCGCCTTTATGCAGTTGTAATCTATTAGAAGGGTTAGAATGGCATTCAGATACATAGTTATTCAAAATGGATCGATGTGAAAAACACAAGGAATTCATTCCTCAGCTTTATCTCGCTTCTCTATGGAACTATTCCAATAAAAATGAAAATACATTAAAAATAAGAAAACCAGACTAATTTTAAATGAGACAAAATATTGAAGACATTACACAAAGAAAATGCAAGAAAGAAAAAGTCTTCAAGCCTGTCAAAAAGAATCCTGAAGATAAAATCACTAGGTTACAATAACCCAGTTTATCAGCAAGAATATCATTTAGACGTAAACCACTTAATAAAAGCAAAAAGATTATACTATTCTTTTAATGGAGAAATAGTGGTCATGCTCATAATTCTTTTGTAGCAGATAAAATAAATTATTTTGGCAAAAAAACCGTAACCGTTGAACCACCAAAAACGCATAGACACAAGTCATATAGAGAAATAATTCCCACTGGAATGGACATAATAACGGGCAGATAGATTCAACTAGTTCTTTGCTGGTTTACATTCCACCGACATATGCAAAACTAGTTACAGCAGAAGCTAGTTGTGGACATTTACTGATATCTAAAATTCTTTTGATCGATGACCATCCTATAAACACGGACTGAGATTTCCATATTATTTACACCCCTTGTAATTCCAAGAAAAAGAAAATTCGGGATAGACAAGATTCATCAATTAATTTACATTTCATTTCCCTATCTCGACAAGTATCTATTTCAATAAATGGGCCAATAATCTTAGCAATTCACGAAGCAGGTGGAGAATATTCCTTGCTTTATGGCAACTGGTATAACAAACATTCAGGTCTGAGGTAATTCAGGTACATTATCTAAACTCTGATATGAGTCAATTGGGGCAGAGGACTGATTTGCAGTATGACAATTTGAGCTGTTTTGGCCCAATGGATAATTCATAGAATTAGCTATGGTATGTTACATGCTTTCCAATAACAAGGAGTTTATAAATAGACTTTCAACAGTTTGCTTATACATCACAAAAAGATGCAATCGGTATAGTTATACAGTAAACCACAGATCATTGCACTTTTCAAGCAACAAGCAGAAGGAGTAGAAGGACAAAACCACTTGAATTACAACTTATAATTTCCTAGTGTGGAAATAATCCAAGGTGTAACCACCCTTTTGTGCAGACTATCAGAACTATGCTGATTTTCCTGTTCCTATGTATCATCTTTTTATTATTAACATGTACAGTTCTTTGCCTATAAATATAAAACACCTGAAAGATATAAACAATCACAAACTTTCAAAAGAGGAAATGCAATTTTGGAAGCAAATCAATCTCCTAGAGTGAGGCACTATCTCCACAAAAAATTGAGTCTGTTTTTTTTCTTCATTACCCTTTCTACCCAAGGCAATAAGAACACTAGTAAATTTATTGGTAAATATATTGACATGCTACATCCAGAGGGAAAAAAGGATAAACAGAGGTTAAGAGTGACTATCTATAAGAAGATATCATATAAAGGTAAGGAAAATTAGTTCATAATTTTACATCTTACACGTGGAATTTCACAAGAGTCCATCCTTGATCAATATTAAGAAAATGGTTTACTTATGCATTAAATTCGCATTGCATCCACTAAGGAGAAACAAATACTAAGCCTTTGTCAAATTTAGGGAGTCAATATCTTTCCTTCAGGGAAAATCATCTAGTTCAAAAATGGTGTTGACTTTGAAAGCCGTGATAAAACTAATGCAAGATTCATTGCCTTCCTTGATCTATAAAATTTGGAATGAACTGCTCATGTTCATTCAAAAAAAGAAGCAAATTCTTATTTTGGCATTCTAGACGGTTCTTAAGTCAAAGTTAGCAATGTTGTTTAAGTCATATTCTTTACTGCAATCTTCAGAAAGAAATTTTTGAGTTCCTAAACTTTCTATTTCAAGAAGTTATATTTTGAATTTAAACTTTACTGGAACTTTCTATGAGAATTCTAATTACTAAACTTTCTGCTTGCAAAAATAGAAAAATAATTTGAACCCATTTGATGGAGATAAGTGGCAGCCATTTTTAAAGTTTATCAAGGTAAAGACAAAGGAGTTGGCCCCAAAGCCCAAGCTTTGATTTGACACTCTTTGGATGATAAAGAGCCTAGTTGGGATCTTATATAATGGGTTGGTTGTCATTTTCCAATGGTTGTGATTTTCCAAGGGTTGTCATTTTCTATGATTGTCATTTTCCAATAGTATTTATGAGGTCCTAGAAGTCAAGTCAAAGTTAGTTTCAAGTTCATTTACTAGATGGTAGTTCCAAGAGCAAATGGTCCTAGAATCACCTATATGGTTGTATCCAGTCTTGTGAATCAATGAAATGAATAGAACAGAAATTTTCCATATATGTCTTTTGTGTGGATGCAAAGATCCTATGGTGTGATGCTCAGGTCTTTGTGGAGTTGATTCTTAAGGTTATTTCTGTAATTTCTTTTAGATACGAAGAGTTCTTATGTGAAGCCTCGGTTTCCCTAGGAGACTCCTAGAGTATTTTAATCCTACCCTATTCTTGTAGCATTTTCTTGGTGCTGCATCACAAGGTATGCCATAAGTACAGTAGCTGGAAGGACTATTAGAGTATAAGGCTAGCTAGGAGCCTGATGATGCACTATGATACACTATGGTAGTTACCAAGAGCAAATATAGTGGTTTTGGGCCAAAGGGGTGATAAGGACCTTTCTTGGATAGGTTGAAGAGAGTGTTTCAACCTACTAATGACCCTTGGCTTATATAGGAGAGAAAAAACTTTGAACCTCTTAGGGACATCCCACTATCAACAAAGAGGAGGTCAAAGATTCTAGGAGAAACCTAGAGATGTTCATGCCTACACAAGATCAAGATAAAGGAAAAGCAAGCACATTTTAGAGCTTTCTAGAGTCACTATGCATACAACTGGAAGCAAAAGATTCTGTAGAGGATGTTTTGGAGACTTCTATATTAATGGAGAACCTTGTGAGTTCCAATGAAGTCTTAGCTGCCTATAAATAGGAGATGACCTGGCACCGCATGTAGAGAGCCTTAGCATTGCAAATATTCCTTATATAGTACAAAGTTTCCTTTTCTAAGGTTGCCTTCACAGTGCATCCTAGCCACCGAGTCGGGTAGCATTTGCTCAACATTGAAAGCTAAAAGCAAAAAGGACTAACTTAGCAACAGCAAAAGACTTGAGTTATCTTAAGCTACACTTCGAGAAAACTAGATAGTTTATGACTAAAAATATCAAACAGAAATTATGAAACAATCTTGTTTGGGAGAAAGTCCACATCGCTGCCCAAAGGAAAAGTGACAAATAATTTGACAAATTAGATATTCACTCTAGGAAAACACCCCAAATATGGTGTTCGAAAGAGTCAAACACAAATAAAAGACAAGAAAACTTTTTGATTGGATAAATAATGAGAACCTTGCATCTCACTTTGCATTTTTTCCAAAAAGTTCATCAAACCACCAATAAGAACATCTAACACCAACCATTACCCTATAACATAGCCCTCCACATAAGTCCAACAACAATTCTTGGAAATGATGAGGTTAAAAACAATTTTTTACCATCTAGTACTCTAATTTATCACTATCTTTTGACACTTCATTGCAATGGCCTCAACAACCATTTTTTGAAAAGCACCAAATCTCTAAACTAATAGATCCCCTAATAATCCAACTAGGATTTTCTTTCAATGAACCGAATCTTACTTAGAGACCTTATACAGCTTATTGAGGAAACAAACTCAAAACTTCACAGTTACTTAGAGCCCTTCTCACCTGTCGTGTCGTAAACTGTGCCAGCAAACCAAAAAGAGAAAGAAAGCAAGAAAGAGGAAGAAAGCAAGAGACAGTAAGAACAACAGGAGAAGAAACAAACTCGAACAAAATCTTATAGTCGATCTCAACCCATGTAGACTCAAGTGCAAAAGGACAACCCCAATAATGCTAATAACAACTTCTTATGGAGCCAGAATTAACTTGCAACTTCCCAGCTTCCAATCCAATTTATAAAACCTGCCAAAATCCTTCTACCACAGGTTGAATTACACCCAATTGATCACACCAGCACCCTAAGTTCCAGGAACAAAGCACAAAACCAAACTCACATACATAACTTGATGACAACACACAATTCTCTACAGTCAACAGCAAACCAATTTGAATTCCAAACACCGGGAGGCAAACAGATCCCCAGAGCAAACTCACCGGAGATTTTACCACCACGCCCTCGTCGGTCTCCTGATCAGGGACGCGACCGGAGGAGAAGCGGTGGTAGTCCCCCGGCGAGGGGGCGAAGGGCGGCCGGAAGGAGGGGAAGGGGAGGTGGCGCTTCGGTGGGTGCATGATCTGGTGAGGCGGCTGAGAAGAAGGGTTCATGGGGAAGAAGATAGAGAAGAGGGGATCGGGTTAGGTTTGCAAATCGTAGGAAAAGCAGAGGAGGAAGCTGAGAGGAATTGGAGGGAGATCTGAAAGAGATTGAAAAGGTAGGAAGAAAGAGAAGAAGAAGAAGAAGCTGAAGAAGAAAACGAGGGGTTGTGAATTTTGGTTCGATATAGATGTGGAGGGAAGTTCTAATATTATAAAACTAACCCCTCTCTTTTATTTATTATTTTCCTTTTTATTTTTTTTAAACTCATATTTTTTCATTCATTCCATACCACTTCCTACTTAAATGCAAAAATGCTTAAATAATATGCTTTGATTCCTAATGTGATAGGGTTAAATCGTTTATGATCAATTCCACTCAATAAAAATTAATTTGAATGTGATAACTTAAAAACATTATCTAACAAAAAGATTAGATTTTTAGTGTAAAATAAAAAATGTATATTTAAATTTTTTTTTTTTTACTTAATGATTCAAGAATATAGATAGTGAACAACTCAGAATGCTACAATTAAATCCAAACATTTCTGCTGATGGTAAAAATATTTAGTACTGATAATGCATTAAAAATATCTCTATAAAAAAAAATTAGTAAGTAAATTGCTTCAACCTGAACTCCTAGTTATTGGGGTCGGCCTTAAATCCAGAACGCAGAAGCTTATTTGAAGTTCTGATCGCTTAATCAGATATGACTCATTCGCTTTTAAATGAATGGTGATCACTGCAACGCCAATCATGTGTTCATGCCAGACTGCTTAAAACAAGAAATAAGTGCTCACGATACGCCACCACATCGCGCTCCACGCCTGCATTTTCTCGCTAAGAGACCGCTAGAGAGCGAATTGTCGCGGCGATGCGACAAGATCGGCGCACCTTCCACTGACGCGACCTCAGATGATAATGGACAACAAACCAATGACACGGGATTGCGGATTCGTTCTCATCGGACGAGATATTTTGTTATTACTCCAGACGGATTCAGAAAATGATATGTGTTATACCATCTCTAGATAATCTTCCTTATCGTGATCCGATTCAGAATAATCTATTATCGTCTTTCTTCCTTATCACAGCTGACGGGATTCAGAATAATATATTATTAGTGATTATTCTATTTTCTCGCACCTACGAACACACTCCGCGCCAAACGTTGGACCTCATTCCTGTCGGGCACAAAAAGGCTCAATGCTAAATAAGAAAAGGTTCGAACGCTCAACGAAAGATGCCTCTATTTTGCATGAATAATCTACTGGAAATTGCCTTGACCGATCTCGCCTACAGTTTGACCGCTACTCCTTATTTTTCGAACCCTATCAATAAGATTTGATTGAGTTTGTTGAGAGAGTGTGAAATGGTGGGTGATAAGATTATAGGAGTTGATTGTTTAGGAGAAGGTGAGTGCTGTGATAAAAATAAATTATTAAATATTGTATTGTTAGAAAGATAAAAAAGATGGGCTCGAATCGGCGATGCGCGCCTTTGTTGTTGGAAACATGGGAATGAAAGTCATGATTATGTGGCCCGTATTCCCCACTAGCTTGGGCCCTGCCCCTGCACCCACGAGTCCTGAAGGTGTCCCACTCTACAACTTCAATCTCAGGCCCAAATATCATAAAACTACTACTGGGGCTGGGGCCTATATATATATATTGTTGGTTTCTTTTTTCATTTTTCGTGTCTTGTTCCTTTTTCATTCATTTTCCTGCTATGAGATATGATTTTTTTGTTATTTTAACCCAATATCACCCTTTTGCATCTCCTTATTTCATTTTCCCGCACAATAAAGTGGTTCTTTCATATAAATATCTCATGAATTGAGCTGTGTTTTCGCGGTTGCTGCCTTTCATGCAAGCAAAGTGCTGGCTGCTATCTTATTACGGCAAAGGCTGCTTTGCCGGCTAGTTTCTGGCTGATAATGATAAGGTTAGTGTTTCGAATGATTCATACTAAGAAAAGATATTTAACCAAGACAAAAACATCAATTCAAACGCGCCACAATATATCATAACTCAATCTTGCTGCCTAATCACCTGTACTTTTCAAATATATGTGACTTTGATGCCTCATTATGTTAGTGCTATTAACTTGGATGTTCACGTCATCCCCCATGGTGATTTTCGCAATTTGATTTTGTGTCTCAATCGGATATATTCTTGTAGTTTGAATTAATAAAATATCTATTTCAAAAAAATATATATATATATATATATATATATATATATATATATATATATATATATATATATATATATATACTATATTGTTGTTTCTTTGTCTCGTATTTTTCTCGCGTCTTGTTCTCTTTTCATCCATTTTCCTCAAGCAATGAGAGATGATTTTTTTGTCATTTTGACCTAAAATCACCTCTTTGCATCTCCTTATTTCATTTTCCCGTACAATAAAGTTGTTCTTTCATATAAATCTCTTATTTATTTTTGTTTTTAGTGTTTCGTTTGTAGTTGTCTTCTTTGCGACGTGTGTTTTTATCGTCATCTTATTACGGTTACAATGTTGTTTTGTGTTGGCTTTCGTCGACTTCTTATGGCCGGTGTTAGTGTTTTTATGGGCGGTCGAGACGGCAAGCATATTTAACGAAGACAAGCTTGTCCGATTTAAATCAAAGTCGTCAATATATTGCAGAACTTGAATCTTATGAAGTCTAATCACCATAAATTTTTAAATATATAGGCTTTATACTGAGTCATTATGTTAGTCACAATGCTTGGATGTTACGTCGTCACTGTAGTGTTTAGCAAATTTGATTTGTGTAATACCAAATCGGATATATTCTTAGTTTGAATCGATAAAATATCTATTTCAAAAAAAAAAAAAAATATATATATATATATATATATATATATATTGTTGATTCTTTGTCTCGTATTTTTCTCTCATTTTGTTCTCTTCTCATCCCTTTTCCTCAAGTAAGGAGAGATGATTCTTTTGTTATTTTAACCTAATATCACCCTTTTACACTCCTTATTTCATTTTCGTCTGATAAAGTTGTTCTTTCGTATAAATCTATGATTTATTTTGTTTCATGTTTTTGTTGTCGTGGAGTCTTCTTTGCGATTGTGTGTTTTCGTCAATGTCTTATTGAGGCGTGTTGTTTTGTGTTGGCTTTCGTCGGTTTGCTATTACAGTATTAGCGTTTTGGGTGATTCAGATGGCAAAGCATGATTTTTTTGTCATTTTGACCTAAAATCACCCCTTTGCATCTCCTTATTTCATTTTCCCGTACAATAAAATGGCTCTTCCATATAAATCTCTGATTTATTTTGTTTTTTCGTGTTTTCGTTGTCATCGTCTTCTTGTGACATGTGTTTTCGTCGATGTCTTATTGCGGCGTGTTGTTTTGTGTTGGCTTTCGTCGGCTTGCTACGACAGTATTAGTGTTTTGGGCGATTCAGACAGCAAAGCATGTTTGATCAAGACAGAGACATCAATTCAAATCAAGGTCGTCAGTATGTTGCAGAACTTGAATCTTATGAAGTCTAGTCACCATAGAATTTTCAAATGTACAGGTTTTATGCCGAGTCATTATGTTAGTCCTATTAACTTAGATGATGCACCATCCTATAGTGTTTTTAGCGAATTTGATTTTATGTCTTAATCAGATGTATTATTAATTTGAATCAATAAAATCTACATTTCAAATATATATATACATATATATATATATATTTACCTATATATATATATATATATATATATATATATATATATATATATATATATATACTATTTTAAATAGATAAATTTTTTATTAATTCAGGGTGCTTGACCCTGTCGATAAAAACACATAATCAAAAATGTCAAAAATCTTTAGAGAGTTGAGCATCCCAGAGTGTGCAAAAAATATAGACTCAAAAGCCTCTGTTTGATAATCCAAAAATGCAAGTATTTGAGATTTCGGATCTACAACGTCTTGTGAATAAGACTGACTTCCCATGGCTAGTTGGATCGAACTTTGAAAAACGATTGCATGTATTTTAATTTCTTTGTTATATCATTGTATTATTGTTTCTTTGGATAATTAGATTAGACCAAAGTTCTCATAGAACAAAAATTTAGTAGATTTACATATAAAGATTCCTATTTAACTTTGTTTTTTACATATAAAGAAATACATATAAAAATTGAGTGTTTTCCTATTGGACTCTTCTTTTTTATTTTGTATTGGAGCAATATAAAAAATTTTTTGAGTTTTATTTAATCCTATAGGATAAAAAATCCAGCTTTCAGTGGTCCTATAATTCCACAATGGAACGGAAAGCTTATCACACATTTAACTAGTCTACCTTTCTTTGATAGAAGTAACTATCCCCTTTAGAGCCCATATGAAATTTGTTCATTCAAATGCAAAGTGAATGGTATGAAATCTACTAAAATATGAATGTGAACCCTAATTATTCTTGGTGATGGAAAATTTATAAATTATAACTAAACATGAGCGGAACAAAGTAAAAAAGGAAGGCATCGAAGCTAATGCTAAAGCTTTATTTAGCATATTTAATGGAGTTTGTTAACTTTCATATGTTGCATTTTTACTTGTTCAAAGGAACCATACGTTTGAAAACATTAGAATGCATGAAATCTTTTTGCCTTTTTATTGGAGATATTTCATGTCATAATTTTATGCAAAAATAAATCGCATCAACATCCAGCAGAACCTAATGTCGCCTGATTGGTGCATCATGTTGTGACACAATTTATCATATTTAACAAAATCCGATTTAGAGCCAATATTATGTAAATCAAGAGTCAATATTTGGTGCTGATAAACAAAGAAGGAAAGTTAGAGGAGAATATTGGGTAATATTGCATGAATCTAAATCCAAGAAAGATCGAATATTATTTTGTGAATTTCAAGGAAGGAAGATGTTACTATGATAAGTATGGAAGAGGAATTGGAATATTCCATATGGCTTGTTAGAGATGGATTCGGGGAAACATGAAGATTCTAAATATTGAGTAGATATTCTAGAAGTTGTTAAAAAGGAGATAAGAACCTAATACAGGAATACGTTTTGAATAACATGCCGGGGAGTCGTTGGAATGAGTTTTTTTTAGAGAAAAAGCTACTTCAGGTACTACTTTTATTCTTGAGGATGAGCAGTGTTGATACTTCTCGTTGAGAAGGAGTAATTGAGCGTGTAGGAGTCCAAATGTTGGATAGGGAAATAAGGGGAGCTTATTTCCATGTTTCACTATAGAGAAAATTAGGAAGATGATTGTGAGAAAGGGAGAGTCTTGCCTCATAAGACGAGGAGTGTAACCTAATTGACATATAGTAAAATTCATACATATAAACTAACCTTGTGGGCGTGGGCTTTTCTTGAACAAAATTATCGGGAGGCTTGAGGTCACTTTATGTTATTGGTGAGATCCATGGATTCAATGCATGTTGTCTCAAAAGTGTTGTCAGGTGGTGAAGAATTTAAACAGGCGGATGAAAGGTACCTTCCCTCAATACAAAAATATGATTTTTGCCCCTAACCTCTTCAATGATTCTCATAAAATAAGCAAAAATTATGAAGCTAATCTTGATGCAAAGAACAGATACCTAAGGATCCAGTGCATGAAATGTGAAGGGTATGGACATATTCGAAGCAATGTTCTAACACATGGAGTGATGATGAGTATGAGCATGCGATGGAAGGAGAGGACATCGCAATGAATTAGTGGCATAGTCAGTCTTTCTACGGCTAAGCGGGCTCGGCGATATGACAAATTGCAGGTCTAGCCTACTAGTTGATCCATCAACCTGAGTCACATGCCTCGATGAATGAACTTGGTCTATTAGATATTGCGATAACTAATGTAACAAATGATGTGGAAAGCAACGATGATGAAGAAATCTCCAATGCAGAGATGACCTACTCCTATAAATCATGTATGAGAAGTTGTAGAATGAAAACAAAGGGTTGCTCAAGTAAATCTCTCAACTGTGTAGAGAAAAATAAGACTTAATCAAACAAAGTCAATGTGTTGAAGAATGAAAAGGAAAAGTATTTCAATGAATTGGAACATGTTAAAAAACTATGTGAATGGTGAATTTAGTGATGTTACTCACGACCCTAGATCAAATTACCATTGATGGGAAGAACAACAAAGATACAAAGAAGATCTAGGCTTCATAGAAGAAAGGTCAGAAACTAAACCTATTGCCCTCACAAATGTTGTTACAATAGGCATAAATTATCTCGTCACAAAGTAGTGGAGGAATCATTCATCAAGAAGACAAAGACTCATATGCTACTATTGCAGAAGCTAGGACATATCCGGAGAATGTTTTGACTTCTTGATACGTAGGAATGAGACAACAAAAGCAACACCCTAAAACAAAACATATTTGGGTGGTAAAAATGGATGGGAGGTGCTTGGTGGTCTACACATCTCTCAAGGTGAACGTCAAGTAAAAATGGCTTTGATAATGGAAGCCCCAAGCACATGGCGGTGTGAAAATTTCTTATCAATCCTAACCTTGCAATCTGGAGTCTATGACATTAGGTGGTGGTGCTAAAATATGTGATTAGCGGTGGCCTCTAAAAGTTCTAGGTATGCCCTAAATTAGAAAATGTTATTCTTGTGAATGGGTTAAGGTCAATATTATCAACATTAGTTAACTGTATGATGAAATTTATTTGTCAAATGTACTAAACCCGATGCTCAGTCAGCGATATCGCCAATACATGTGTCATGGAGGAAGAAAGATCATCGAGACAAGCGTATCTTGACTTGTTCAAGAACTTGTTCCTACATTATTAAACAACTCATATATCGCATGATGGCTCGACCACAGCTCAGTCACAAGAGCCGGTGGCTTCTTTACCTTGCGATGTTGTTCTGGAATTCAAGATGAAGATTGATCTTGAAAATGTACAGTCCATGTCAAATTGGAAAGCTTATTAAGAGTGTCTCTCATAGGATGGTACAACATCCTTTCACCACAAGGGTCTTAGAACTCTTTCACATAGACTTAATGGGACCAATGCAGGTTGAAAGCTTAGGAAGAAAAAAGACTTGTATTATGCTTAATGACAAGGAACATGTGAGCAATTTTGAGGCAAAAAATGATGAGGGCAAATTTTTGAGATACGCTCCAAATAGCAGAGCCTACAAGGTATTTAATAGAAGGACAAAAATGATTATGGAATTAGTTAATGTGGTAGTTGATGATCAAGAATTTAACTCTTGTGAAATAAGGAAGGACAATACAGAAACTGGGCTCCCATATAGTAATGAGACTAGTAAGAATGATAATGTCTAATATATGATACATCATTGGTATGACATTGTATTGTGACAACATCAGTGCATTTAATTTCTCCAAAAACCCAGTTCAACATTCATGACGTAAGCATATCAAACATCACTATCATAAATATGGTTAAAACGAGTAATAGAACTTCGAGGTTTCATTTATCGCACACCGGCTTGTTAATATCTTCTTTAAAGGTCTTTGTTGCATTTCGATTTGAGACACTTAAATCCTCTCTAGGAGCGTGGCTGTTCTCTAACATGCCTCATCAGATCTACGGCCAGAAGTAGAAGAAGGTGCAACATTCAATTCAAAAGGTATAAGTTCTCATACATTTTCATCAGTTAGGTGCATAAAATTTAAAAAAAAAAAAAAAGAAGATAAAAGTGGAGATCTCTTCCTAAAATAGTGGAAGTTTTTTTTCCCATTCAAATAGTGTGTTGCTCTCCATACTTTCAAAAGCATCAAGAATATTTTTCTTGAAATCCAAAGCATATGCTGATTGATGGATCGGGGGCATGATTGGTATAGCCGAGGGGGGTGGTGGGGTGGTATTCCATGCGAAAATTTTTTGTGCAATTTTGTTTCAAAGTTTAGACCAATAGTGTCTCATTGAAAATTTGAAAAAAAAAAAAAAACAGTAACATTTTTCTACAATTGGATGATTTGAATTATGACAGGTTTTTACACTCGAGGGCATTAGCCGTGACGCCCCCAAATCCGAAGGTCTCGTTGGCTTAACCGATGTTGGTAAAAACATGGATCTTGGGTTGCCCAAATATCACACTTACATGTCTCATATATCGAGACTCATTCTTGCATATTTAATTCTGTATAAAATAAGTGTACATGTTTTGGTTATGCTCGAATATAAAACAAGACAAAAACAAAACAAAAACAAAGCTAGTGTCATCCCATATCTGCGGTAACATATCTGAGTCGATCGCACCTGCTGGACTGTACTGAAAGGGGGATCCTGGCGGGGTTATGCGATCGAGTAAACTTCTCTGAGGCTCCCCACCTAAGTGCACATGCAATGGTCATGTCACCAAAGAAAGAAGCACATTCCAATCAAGATTATGCAAACCTAAGATGGAATTCTACATGCCATGAATGAAATGCGACCCACCATGTCCCATGTATTGAGTCCTCACCGACTCCCTTACACATGTAATGCCAAGTGTGAAAAACCAGTCATTGGTGTTTTACCTAGTGACCGACTCATTAGACCAACACCTCAATACTTATTTGAATTATCATCATATTTCATGTGTTTATTTATGAGCTTCTATGTCATTTTCGAGTCTCACCCTTGAGGATCGTCGCCGCGCGCTTCAACATTTTATGGACTTTCATCAAATGCGTGATCATGTCTAATAGCATGTAAATTTGGGTCTTTCACCACACAGAGATCTACCCCATCTTGTTACGCCTAACACATATATATATATATATATATATATATATATATACTCTCTTTCTATATATATATATATATATATATATATATATATATATATATACTCTTCTCTCTATATATATATATATATATATATATATATATTTATTATTTGTTTGTTATTTTATTTATGTTTTTCATTTTTCATTTTATACCATCGAGTAGTCTCAATTTGATCTTTGTCCGTTTAAGCTCACCGCGCATTCACCAGAATGGTGAATTAATCATTTCCATGCACCCAGCACCGTATGCGTGTCCTTATGCATATGCGATGCTAATATCGCTACAACTTCTCATGTTACATGTATGATGCACACTACATGAACCATTCTCATCAGTTATTATTCATGTCGAATTATCATGCAAACATATATCGTATCAAGCATAGTAACATCTAGGTAATCCATGACTAAACAAATAATGTCATACGGCCTTGTAGGCTAACTCATGTATGTGATTCCTACCCAATCTGATAGCCTACAAAATGTGTCACAATCTGATAGTGTGGCCAAAACCCAGGCTATTCACATCGATCTAGTAAACGCTTTGCACACTCGGTGCAAAACATAGATTTCAGAAAATTTATGATCATCCACTGTCCTCCACGGACATATGTCTCTGGAATCTTGACTTCGATAGGCTTTCCGTAGAGTCACAGAACACCGAGAAAGCGAGTTCGGACGAAGAAGTTATGGTCGTCCAGAGTTGGAGCTCTCCACATGAATAGTCAAACCCGGTAGGATAGACTTTCACCTGCGGACCAGACCTCGCCCAAGCAGTTCTCGCCGGACTGACCTCCCCGGATTGACCAGTAGAATAGGTTCAGCCAGATTATTGGCCGGGCCGACCCGGCCAGCCCGACCTAGTGGATAGACTTTGCACTTAGACCGTTCTTGGTAAACGGACCATAACTTGGGCTATAGAGGTCTGATTTTGGTAATTCAAAAGCCTAACATCAAGTTCACTAATGCAGATACAATTTACCTGAAGGACACTTGGCTAAATTCCCTTTATTTCCCACTGAAAACTAGTCCTAAAGTCTGGTTAATACGTGGGATCAAAATAGGGCAGCTTCCCATAGTTCAAAATGCAACCAAACAAAGACACAACCACATAACTCTTAAGGTAGAAAATAATCAAAGTAGGAGAAGACCTACCTCTTGAAGCGTAGAAGTTGCTTTAGAAAGTCTCATTGACATGGCAAACCACTAATGCTTGATTAGAACTCTTCCTTGAATCCTAATGAAATCTTGTGTTTTCGGTACCCACGCGTAGCCTTTGTCAAGCAGATGATCTTTAGTTCTTGGCCGACGAAAACCGACCCACCAATCTCCGTAAATCATAGAGAGAAGTTGGAGCTTCTCTCTCCTCTTTCTCTCTTCTCTCTTTTCTCTTTCTTTTCCCTCCTTTCTTCTCCCTAAATTTGTTTGGTCCAAAGTCAAGTGGGAGGCCTCGTCTTCACCACGTATAAACTCTCTTATTGGCTCACTTAGTTCCTTTATCCTTTTATCCATAACTTTTTGAATTTCTTCTATCAGGTGGTGACATGTGTCACACATGGGTCCCACTTAGACTTTTGTTTGACTTTCTCTCCATTTGACACATGGCTCATTGTGAGTCATCGAACAAATGTCGGGTGTCCATTTCGTTACCCTCGATTGCCTTGAAGCCTTGAAATCTGCGACTATCTGAAATCATAGATGTGATCGATTGGGTAACTAGATTTGTAAGGCGATTCAACGGTGGAGTCCATTTGTCATCAAGATCTAAGTTCGGATTTTCGTGAAATTATCATTTACCCTTTCTCATAAAATTGATTTTCGTGTTTTACATTAACCATCAAGTGATCTTTTATTATATATATTCGAAGCGAAATTATTATATATAAAATGTCGTGACTCAAAAAAATATATAGTCATCTAGTTGATGGCTATAGATCCACCCGATCCTATTATATTCCTAAACTACTTTGAGAGACGTAAGGGAAGAAGCCTAAAATGTATCTTTGGTTCTTGAAAAAGGTTGAGAAAGAGGAAAAAAAATACTGAAAATTATTTTTTAAATTATAAAAAGAAAGAAAATATAAATGAAAATGTTAGGAAAATATTGTAATATTTCCTCCTACACAACTTCATAAAAGAAAGGAAAATAAGATAAAAAAAGAAAGGAACAAGCACTATATCTGTGTATTGTATTTGATTCTCAATCTCCATATATAATAAACATTTTATATTCATACATATGTAAATATGGACATGGAAAGATTATTACAGATCAGAAGAGGACAATTAGTTTATATAAAAACTTTTAAAATTTAAATGCAGCTTAGTGACAAGAAAGAAATTATAATTTAACACTTACATGTGACTTATTCATTTTTATTGTTTCTGTCTTGTGTTTTACAGAGGACTAAATACAAATGATGTTTAGCATAGAGAGAGAGGAAGGGAAGAGTATAATGATGTCTCCACATTTATTAATTTTACTTTGTTTGTTTATATTAATATTAAATATTCCACTTTATCAGATGGAGGAGCAGTTTGTTTAATAAATATTGCACATTGAAAATGAGCTTTGAAAACTCCGAATAGTTGGAAGCTGCATGGTTTTTTAAAAGGGAACTCATGTGTGACCTCATAGAAGGGGAAAGGTCAAGGGTTTGAGTCTAATGAGAACAAATTTATGATGAATAAAATACTATATTTAAGGCCGGTGAATAGATGTCAAAAAGAAAAATTACTATGAAGAATGCCCCCATTAGCGTGAATTTTAGCTGCCTTCGAAGTTGGGTCTTGAAAATTAAAAACTACAATTCAAAAAAAAAAGGAAAGTCAAGATTTAAAAAAAAAAAAATCTCCATATTCCGTTTTGTGTGATGCAATTGCCTTGGGTGGATGGAACTTCCCTTAATCCGTTTTGTGAAGTTAAAAAATATCTCAAAATGGATGAAACTTCCCTAAAATTTTGGGAGATCCAAAATCAAGCTCTAAGAGAGGAAAAAGACATAACTCCCCACATTTAAGCCTGCAATCAAGGGGGAAAAGAAAGAAAAAAATTTCATCCAAAAGGGTGAGATCCTCCTGCAATACGACTATCTCTTACCTTATAGTGTATGGCAAGAAGGCATAATACGGTCAATCGTATGGTAGCATAACTATTTGTTCAAGTATAAGTGAGTTTTTTGAAATAATATTTCTTTCAATCTCATAAAAATGGAAGACAATGTCGAGAATCTCAAGTGCTTCCATATTTATTTTTGGTAAGAAGCGTATTAAAAGGTCTTGAACATGATAAGTGGGAACTTCCCTTAACTATATTGGGAAGTGGGATATTTAAGAAAGTGTTTTCTCTTTCCATGTCTTCATTTGGCCTTCTATGTCAAAAAGAATGAGAGAAAATGAGAAGCCGACTTTTTTTCTCATGGTTTATTATGATGGTTGTGCCTTGTGACCTTTACTGATTGTTGAGTATTTGGTTGGCACTAATGGCTGTTGATTATATGGTGGATATTTGGGGAATCAACTTTTCTATTATGATGGGTTGCATAATTTGCCTTTTGATTCAACATTGTGGTATGTACCTCTCCAAAGTGATGTGTTGCTTTATGTTGACTTATTGTATTTTGAAAACCTTTGTAAAACATGTTTCTCCTATACTATTTATTTGCCAAAGAAAAGCAAAAGATGATTTATTAAAGATATTTATTGTCATAATCTTAGGCAAAATATATTGCATGTTTCAAAGAATGTAACTTGATGTCGCACGTTGGTGCATCATGCTATGTTACAGCAATCCTACCTATCTCAAATAAATCCTATTTTTGGAGCCAATATATCAGAATCAAGAGTCAATAATCTGTGATGAACAAGGAAGGTTAGAGGAGAATATCACAGTACCGAATCAAACTTTCATAGAGACTTCATAGTATTTTGTGAGATCAAGGAAGGAAGATATTCTACTATGATAAGTATGAAGGAAATCAAAATATTCTAAATTTAGCTTGTTGAGACAAATAGGAAACATGGAGATATTAAATATTTGGTGAGGATATTCTAGAGGTCATGGTATGAGACGAGGCTATGTAAGATACGCTTTTAAATAACACACCAAGAAGGTTGTCGAATAAGCTTTCCAGAAGAAGTCGTCTGTGCACTCTCTTATTCCCGAGGATGAATGAGGCGTGATACTTCGCCGAGAAGGAGTAATCAAGTAGGAGTCCGTGATAAATGATAGTGAAAACAAGGAGTTACTTCCATATTTACTCATAAGAGAAGTTATAGAAGACGACTATGAGGAAAGTGGGAGCCTTATCATATAAGATAAACGTAAGTAACCTAATTTATATCGTGGAAATTCGTATCTGTGCTCAACCCCGCCGACATAGGCTTTTGCCAAATTGCATAACCAATCTTTGGTTTTCACAGAGAGTTTATGGCTGTTATTTCATATCTATGCATATTATCTACTCAAGAAATCTATCATAAACATAATGTAGCATGTTGTATAACATAGTAGAACCGGCTGCAACACTTATGACTGTTAAAATTACTTGGTGCATCATCTTATGAATCAATTAATGTACCAACAAATTTTATCTTTCAATTTATTTTGAACTTAGTTATATAAGTAATTCATCTTTTTAATCTTGAGAACCGACATAAACTCAAATGTGATAAGAAAATAGTGAGATCTTCTCCTACAGCATTTAAAACTTGCTATCTTTATAAAGGAGAGTAAGGACATTGATTCAACGAGGATCAATGAAATTGTTAGCTCCATACAAACATATTAGACGACTCTTCCTTATTCTTAAAAGCATAAAGATTTAGCTTTTTAAGGCTTCTATAAATGAAGAAAAATTAATTAAAGGAGCTAAGATTGAGGTATAACTAGAGAAGGAGCTTCACTTACAATGAAAACATCACTCAAAAATGATCAAACATTTACTCATTGTAATGGTATCAAGATACATTGATACATGTTTTCCAATATATGGATACTCAAATTGCATCTGAAAGCAAGAAGGCACTCTCTGCATCTCTTGACAAAGAGGAGGACACGAGTCCAAACGTCAATCTAGCCATAACTTCTGGATTTGCTGCTAAGTTAAGTACATCTCTTACTAGAAATAATGATTGGATAATTGACTTGGGTGCAACAGATCATATGACTTATGACAAATATAAGTTTGATCAATTATCTTCTAAATGTCTCATTAATATCATACTAATGCTAACGGAGTGTCCCTCCGCTTGTCACATTGGTGATAGTCCCATTATCTCTCTTGTTAACTATTAAAGATGTATTATTTGTGTCATCACTAAATTGAAACTTTATTTCTATCAAAGATCAACTCAAATCTCAGAATCTAACTTGTACATTTTTCCTACCACTTCATTCTCCAAGACCTTTGTCAGGCGATTTTCTACGCAAGAATTACTCACCGTGAAGTATACAGACTGCTCAAGCACAGCAGATCATCAAGTGTGATGCCTAAACTTACAGTGGACCACGCTTACCAATTACCAAGCTACTAACCCTAATGTTGTTCGGTCTCACTCAGTGAATGAATTGTGAATTAACCTAATTAATTCAAAAGAATCAATTTATGAAAAGCATCTGTGGTTTATTTTTAATCAGTTAATCCTAATGCTTAGGATATGATAAATTCTAAAGTAATAATTTCATATATCAAGGTCGATTAGTCCTTTATAGTAAGTTGATCTCTCTCCATGTCTCAACATTCATTCACATAGACTAGATTATCACATCTCTACCTCAAACCTCGAGTCTATGGAAATCATTAATGTGTAGCTAATCCTAGGACCACTTGAGATTCATGTGCATCTCTAGGCTATGATCATCCTCGCTACTCTATTCATGATCCCATTCTCCTATCTCCTCTCAGTTTCAAGTTGAATGCATAATCATGTAGACATTGGACAAGTGCCCACAAGTAATAAGAACATACTAGAATACTAAATATATAAACGAAATTGTACTAAAAGATTAAATCAAAATCCCTAAAACATTGTTTTTTTAACCTGGCTACATTGTAGCCCTAGACAAAAGAAACTAAAACATAACTAATGAAGGTTCACAAAAACAATAAGAGAACATAGAAGAAGAAGAATTATGGAATTGGGATGAATTCCTTCATGTCCTCTCTAAGCCTTCATGACTTCCTCTGATTCTCTTTCTCCTTCCATTGATGATCTCTTCTTTTATCAACTTTCTCCTTTTAAAGAACTCCAATCTAAGCCACCAGGCTTCTTTATGTCCTTCCTATTCCGATCTCCTAAGAAACCATCTCCAATCGCTTTGGTCGATTTTCTTATATTTTGCTCTTCGTGCAAGTATTTAAACAACCAAGGGGTTTTTGACTACACCGCGAAAATTCAAGAAGGACATGTGGCCACCGTTAAATCCTCTCGAGCTGCTCAACTACGCGCTATAAATTGAATAAGGATAAAATGGTTGCATTTTCAACCATTGATGGTGACCGCGACTACTGTAAAATGCTTTAGTCCTCCTTCTTGCTTCCAAATAAGCTTACCGCCTCCACCATGTCTTATACGTGGCTAAGCCCCAGAAACTCGTGAGCTTGCCTCAATAGCTCCAACATTATAATGCACCTATTTACCAAAGAAAAGCCAAACTCGAGATTTTCATTAGTCACATGCTTAGAACTAATAACAAACTATATTGAAGGATATATAGTGATAAGTACTCAATTATAGGTCAAAATATGTATATGAAAACACGTAATTTATCACTCATCAAACCCCCCAACCAGCTAATTGCTAGTCCCTTAGCAATGCAAGAGCTAAAATGCAAATGATGTGGCAGTGGAATGTGTGCAAATTAATTGATCTCGGTATGTGCAAGTGGAATTGATGAAACCATGGCTGATTATAGAATTGATGGTTGGTCACTTATTTGAATTGTTGTAGAATTCTCCTTAAGATTCCATTAGGTTTGTATCTCTAATGTCTGAGGTCCCTCATGAAGAAGCTGACAAGGCACTCTTATCCCCAGTCTTCACTAGGGCTTTCCATCACAGGCCTTGTTAGTTAACCTAGTTCTCACACATAGGCAAAGGACCAAAGTCCCACAACCAAGCTCAACTTTCTTCAAACAATAGATCATGACTAGATTATTTAGAGCTTTACCTTTTTATTTTCCTATCATATCGGTGCAGGATGCAATGCTAAGGGATCTTAGGAGAGTGTCCATGTAGCGCGAGATCCATTGGTGACTCCCCACGGTTAGTTGGGGCATCGGGAATTAAATTCCTCGTTTGAGACTTCACCCAGACAACTCAACTAGACAACCCAAGCTACTTGCACAGGAACTAACCCATCTTCGTCGTGTAGCGAGTAGTGAAATCAATGACTCCCAATAATTGGCTTAGAGAGAATTAGGCAGGGCCCATGAGCTAATGTGATCGAGATTAGATTTGATCCAGCTCAATTTGACTCTTTGTTGTTTTCTTATATTTTTGTGATTTTCTTTTCTTTTTAGCAAGAGTAGGTACATTGATAGGGTCAAAGATGTACCAAAGATGTACCAAAGATGTACTCTGAATTGCACACAAGTGTGTGAATAGAAGCTGTTGAGCGATATATCATGGTAATAGCAACTAAAAACAACACACTGAACTAAGATCATTAGGCAAAGTATTGTATAGCAAAAGCATCATATATATATATATATATATATATATATATATATCAGTACATAGTGGAAGTAGAGTAGCATGGTGAAACGCAAAATGATTACAAAGGGTGTGTTATACAAGTAATCATCCTAAAATCCCAAAATACACCCTAAGTATCAATATGTAATCCCAAGATCGAAACTAATATGAGGAGGAGTCAGCCTCTCCTCTTAGTGGTGGTGGTGGCAGCATGTGCCTCTTAATCCTATCTAACATAATGCGGGTCCTCCCCATATGCTCGAAACATTGAGTCTAGGAGGTCCTAATCTCTTTGAGCATAGCCTCATGGGCATCAAGTCTCACTATCACAATCATCATGAATGAATCCTGAGAAGCTTGAATAAAGTCCATAGATGATTGGAGGCACTGGACATCATATTGGTAGAGCTCAAACTCTACCATGGTGGGAAAGCTCGGTGGTATGGCAGTGGATGAAGATAGAATGTTTGTGGTGGCCTATGGTGGAGAGGGTATGTGAACCAGCTCTATCTGCCTCGGGGGTGAGTAATCCCCTAGTGGATCATCATCCTCAAACCTCTCATGGGGCACATATTCATGTGGGGCCCCTTCTCGATCGCCTCGGGGTCTAAGGTAATCCCTCTCTGCCTAGCATATGGCACCCACCTCTAAAGGGTGAATACCGTGTCAATGAACCTCCTCCTCTCTCTATCTAGAACAATGTACCCCAAACTCTCAAAAATATCTCTCAATAAGCAGGGAATGACGAGGTAACATGTGGATCGCTTAAGCCTCGATGCACCTTTTCTTAGAAGATGAATGAAGTCTCCATCGCACTAACTGTAGAGGCAGATCCATATGCCCTGGTGCATGCAGTAGAGGGTTCTCAAGTACTCATCCCTCCTTTGAATATTTTGTGAATACAAAAACTAGTTTAACTTGATGACAATGTCAACCAAGTCTAACTCAAGTCGTAGCTCCCTCCTAATTACAAATAATCGGGTCGATAACTCTATAAGAATGGTGGACACCATATTAGTCGGGATCACCTTCTTAACTATAGTCTCTGAATCCTTGCCCCATCGGACTCTGATAAGGGATGTAGAAGGTAATGGCAATGGTCTGAGTGCGTAATTAGCACTCCACCCTGTCCAATGTGAAATAAAGCACAGTGCAACTCTCGTCTCCTCTAGTGGTCATAGTGTGGATGAATTCTCGAATAACCCGAGGGTAAAAGAACAAGTGATGCATCACAAATGGGTCAAGGAAATACCTCATGCAGCTCAAAGCCCTCCCCAGTCTGGTGGTGGTCCTGAAATGTAGAAACATCAAAAACTCTCCTCCTCATAGAAATCGCGCCTCCAGCGAGTGTTGGGACTCTCCTAATCTGAGGTGTTGCGGGGGTGGTGAAAGTGCAAGGGTGAGTGGTGCATGAGTCTGAGACGGAACATGCCTCTAGAAGTGCGGCCTAGTGTTCCTCTATGGGTTAGGTTCGGTTGGAATAGGCCTTACCTCGCCCTGAATGGGCACGTATCTATCTTCGCTCAAATTACTGATGAATGAGGGAGGTGTGGGAGGAGGGGATTGCTCTCTTGAGCGGTTCACTCTCTAGGTCCTAACCATGGCTTAGGATTAGGGGTTTTGGACTCTAAAACACTCTCAAGGGATAGAGAATGCGAAGTGATGAGTGATTGCCAAATGGGCAATTATTATATAAATTTTCATATGATTTTAATCATTTCACGTAATTTTCACAACGCCTATTGGTGACAGTGAAAATTTCACAGCGCCCTAAAATGGCTACAAAAATTTCGTAGCAGGTATATGTCACTACAAAAATTTTGTAGTCGGTGACTACAAAAATTAGGTTTTCTGATTTTTGCCTCTTTTTGAGTTTCAATTTCAACCTAACTTCTCTTACATATATATAAATCAATAATAGCTCAAAATGATCCCCCCCCGCACCCTCTCAAAAAAAAAAAATTAAAATCAACCTGCCATTTAATTAGATCATGTATAGTAAGTGGGGATACGGGTTACCTCAATGGTGAGCATACTTTGATAATTATCAGGTGTACATCATGCATCAGATTGGAGAAAACCCTAAAAAGAAAGGGAAAAACTCAAAACAAAACTAAAGAAAAAACAAAATAACTAAATAAAATCAAGTAAAATGTTTGGGTTGCCTCCCAATAATCGCTTGCGTCTTTAGCTAGAAGGTCCTTGAACTTTTTCGTATGGTGGCTCAAAGATGGTTGTTGCCTCATCTACTATAGGTTTCCTTAATCTCTATCCTCATTCGAGTGTTTGGGCTTTCAAGATGTGGAATGTCATCTCCTATTAAGTGCTCTAAAGGCAATCTCCCTTAGCACTTATTGTACGTATTACATATTATTTAATATGACAAGCTTCTTCATGAATTTGATATTCATACGTTGAATTGATATAGATATTTAATCAAATTAATGAAGTCCATGATACATGACATAGCATGAAGGAAATCATGATGAGATCATGATAATAAGATTCCTATCATGTGCAATTATATTTGTATCTAAATTATCCCTAGTCATAGGATTAATGAGACTAGAGATTGTTAATCCGGATAGACTAGCACATGTCATACTCCTTGATTGGATCAAGCAGTGGATCTTATAAACTATAATCATGAGTTGATTAGAGTTGACATGTGGATGTTTTCTAAGAGTAGCTAAGTACATCAAAGACCTACTATGAGACAATCATATGGATTATCTATTGTTTGTAGATGATAGTCTCATCATAGCAATGGTGCAAGTATCCTTAGACTTGAGGTGCTCAAGGATATCTTAGATGTTGATTCTATGTTTTGACTTCATTTCTTGTTGCCTTCCAAAGGTCTCTCATAGGGTGATGATTGGGCACAACTTGAGGTATTCAAAGGTAATTGAGCAGCCAACAAAGGATTCGCCACTCCCAATAGATGGAGAGTATACCTATGGTCTCTTGTCAGGATCATTACTCAAGAATCTCTAGCTAGAGTGGAAATTGCATGAATAGTGTCTTTAGGTGCATAACTGTTGAGTAATGAGTTCGGGGACAAGATCTAATATCACTAGGGCTAGATGTGGCGTAGCTAATCTAGTGGGTGCTACACATTGTCCATGCTGCGAGGCAGAATTGGGGTATAGTTTGGTGAAAAGGATATGAATTGCGTGGTAATTGTCTATGAAAGGGTTACTTGAGTCATCTAGTGACTCTCCGATCCAATTAGAGTTGTGATGTGTTGCTAGATACTACTCATGACTTGCTTGATTCAATAGTTGAATCAAATTGACTAACTCTCTTAGAGAACCTAATGGGTCACACACTTAGAATAGTGTGGGGCCGATATAAAATGGATTTGGATGTGATCCAAATATGAGGGAGATCAATCTCAAGAATGGAATGTCATGGGATTAGTGAAATCCCGGGATTAAGAGCCCTCACTAAGAGATAAAGCAAGCTTGGTCTTGTTCATGGGCTTCAAGCTCATGAGGGAACACCTCATAACTCATAGGGATGTGTGTAGCCTATCATCTCTAAAAAAGAAGGGCTCTTTTGACATTTCAAGGGCCAAGGAGTTTTCCTATAAAAAGGACCTTTATGAAAGCTAACCTAGCCCTCATTTTGTTCACACTTCTCAAGAAGAGTGTTCTTGATATAGAGAGTGTTCTTTAAGAACAACTCCTCTTGGTGAGACTCGGGTTTTTCAGCTCCCCTCTTCGGATCTAGGCTTGGCTAGCACCAAGACTTCATCTGATACTATTTCCTTGGAGGTTATCGGCTCCACTCTTCGTGTGGATACTATTAGAGGCAAACCAAGGACGTGGTTTGCTTCGATCACAACTGCATTACCCTTCTGGTTTGGTTTAAAATTGATAAGAGGTGTAAATCCCACTTCCTCTTGGTTTTGAGGCCTCAAGACGTTTCTTGATGGGTTTTGTTTTCTAAAATTTTAAAGTTGCCGCTGTTTTGACAACTGTTGCCACCCATAAAACCCAACAATCTTTTTTTCTTGCACTCTCAACTTGAGCTCTCCCTTCTGAACATCAGTGAGAGCTCTCCTGGTGGCCAAGAATGGTCGACTAAGTGTAATTTGAATTTCCGCCCTCTCTCTTCCGTATGCAGGAAAATCAAATCCACTGGAAAGATGAATTTGCCCACTTTGGCTAAGACATTCTCAATGATGTCTCTCGGGTGCTTGATTATCTATCTGTTAGTTGCAGAGTCACAGTAGTAGTCCTTACATCACCTAGTCAGAGCTTTCTGAATACAGATATGGGCATCAAGTTGATTCTTACCCGTAAGTCACATAGTGCCTTCCAAAATGAAGTATTGCCAAGAGAACATGGGATGTTGAAGCTTCCCGAATCTTTGAGCTTTGGATGGAGGTCCTCAGTGAGTGCAACAATCTCAAACTCGCCCAGCTTCTTTTTGTTTGCCAATATATTTTTCATGAACTTTACTTAACTTGGCATATGTTCCAATGCATCGAAAAAAGGGATGTTGATATGAAGCTTCTTGAAGATGTCAAGAAACTTTGCAAATTGTCAGTTAAGCTTATTCCCTTTCAACCTCTGCTAGAATAGAATAGTTGGTGTAGGCTCATGTGCAGGTGGTATGGCCTCCTTAGCTCTTCAACTCTAGCTTGTTTAACTCTATCTCGACCTTGTCCTCCTCTTCCAACTCTTCTTTTTTTTATGTGACCACATCACCTCTCTTGGGCTCCTCTATTTCTTTGCCACTCCTTAGGACTATGACATGGCACTGCTCTTTTCCTTCCCTTCTCATATTGATTTCCGAGGTGCTAAGTAGACTACTGGGCTGCCTCTCTAAAAGTAGTGATGCAATTTGGCTAACCTAAGTCTCTAGGCTTCTAATCTGAGCTGCTTGGTTCTAGAAGTTGGTTCTTGTTTTGGTCATGATTTGAGCATGTGAATTGGCTAGTTGAATTTTTGAACTAGCCAATTGATCCACGACTTTCTCAAAATATGTCTTCTTTTCATGTGGAGGCTTTCCTTGCTCAAGTGGAGGTGATTGTTAATTTTTTTCCGTGAAAAGTTCGAGTGATTCTTCCATCCCAAATTGTAGTGAGGGGCATATGGATTGTTAGGTTTCCGATTAAAGTTACCTACAAATTGTGCTTGCTCGACCATGGGTTGGAAAGGTATTACCAACTTGGCATTCCGAACTATGGTGTGCACCATTGCACAAGTCACAACTGAGAGGTGGGTGATCTTGCACCGCGTCGATTTGTCATCTATTCTTGCATGCATTGGGTTAATAGGGCCACTTGGGTAGTCAACTTGGTGAGAGCATCAACTTCATAGATTCTTGCTACCTTCTTTGATGGAGTCAGTCTTTCACTTGGACACAGGTAGTTGTTAGTGGCCATATCCTCCAGTAGCTCATATGCCTCATCCTTGTTCTTCTTCATTGTGGCTCATCCAGTTGATGCATCAAGCAAAATCCAAACGTCTTGGTAAAATCCCTTATAGAAGTATGAATCTACATCCACTTTGGAATTTCATGATGAGAGCACTTCCTCGAGTAACTCCTTGTATCTTTCTTAGGCCTCATGCATAGGCTCACCATCGCATTGGAAAAGCTTTATAGTTCCATGCATAGTTGTGTAGTCTTGGCAAGTGGGAAGAACTTGGCTAAAAATTTCTGAACTAAATCATTCCAAGTGGTGATTAAGTTCAGCGGGTTGTTGATTCAGCCAATCTTTTGCCTTATCCCTCGGTGAGAATGGGAATAGGTGAAGTCTAATAGCCTCATCGGGTACCCCGTTGTACTTTATTATGTCACACACCTCCAAGAAGTTGGAGATATGTCTGTTTGGTTCCTCGCTTGGTAGTCCAGTGAACTGAATATTCTGCACTAATTGTAGCGTGATCGACTTCAGCTCAAAATTGTTTGCCTAAATAGCTAGCCTTAGAATTGTTGAATGAATTCTAGTAGGTGGCTTTGCATAGTCTCTCAACATCGAAAGTGGATTGTCAACTTAAGGTTGGTTGTTAACATGAGGAAGATTGTTGACTTGAGGAGAGTTATTGTTCTACTGCATGGCATCCTCAACTCCTGTTGGGTTGTTGTTTTTGGCCATGTTGTTCTGATCGATCTCAAGTCTCTGACCTCATTTGGCTCTCCAAATCAAATGCTCGTGTTAGGGTTGTGAAACATATCTTTCTTTAGTTATGCGTACAAAGCAACTACCAAGAACCCGTGGAAGTGAACACAGCCAAAAAGATTTAAACTAAAATAAAGAAAGCAATAAAATTATAAAGAAATAAATTTTCTAAATTATGTCAAATCAGACATGGTTATTTCAACTAATATTGATAAAAGTGCGAGTCCCTATAATGAGTGCCTAAAACACTCATGTCATACCCGCGTCCGTTCTACGTTTTGAGTCCGATTTTATATTTAAATAAGCGCATTATAATGATATCTGATTTTTGGGTCTCATGTACATTACAAGTGAAGCAGGTAGTTTTCGGGATCATTTTGGAGCAAAAAAGAAGAAGGAGAAGAAAACTAGTAGCAACGTCGCGACGTTCCAGCGTCGTGATGTCTCAACGTCGCGATGTCTGGTTAACTGAAGAAAAAGTCAACAAATGTCTCAACGTCGCGATGCCTCAACTTCACGATGTCATCGCGATTTCTGCCTCATAATCATAAAAAGCAAAGGAGACCTAATTTTGAGGTATCGAAAGAGCGTACGAGAGAAACCACGAAAAATAGAGGTAAATTTGTAGCTGGAATCATTAAGGAGAAAGGCAGTCGTTTGTATTTTCTTTTACGATAAAGCGGTGATGATTTATAGAATTATAGGTGCAGTCAATTCAAACATATTCCTAGATACATTTCTAGGGTTTTGTTGAACCTGTCTAAATTGAATGGATTAATACTTAAACTTATATTATTCGATTTATTTATGATTTGCATGGATGTCTCCTATATCACGTGGTTTTATATTCATGGTGATGTCGTAACATTGACATGTAGTCTTGCTAGGTATCAAGATCGAAATGGGACTCTGGATCTAAATAGAGCGACCTCGGTTAAATCGGTAAATGGGATATCTCGATTCAGGAGTGGCGGTGGGGTTCGAACATTTAGGCGTTTCAGATTATTGGGTCGGGGCAAAGATGCACCCAACCCTACTGGCGAGATAGGCGGATATACCTTGAGAAAGGATATCTCATGAACCACGATCACCGTCATTGAAATCGTGTAGGCCGAATAGTAACTCCTCTAGATAATAATCCATGAGAGTGGTAGGGAGACAAATCCCTAGTCTTTACAAACAAAGTAATTTCATAAGTTAATTTAGCTTAGTTTTAATCACACATATTGGATTAGATAGCTATTGAGTTTAAGTCAGATAATATTATGGGTAATTTGTTAATCAACGCACTTATCTTTGTGGATCGATATTCATACCAAGGTACACTATATTACTTGATACGACGCGTGCACTTACGCACATAGGCGTACACATTTTATACATTACGCTTTCGGCCTATCACCCTACAGCAACGCTAAGAACTTATTGTGCAATTTTATGCATGCAATTACTCACCTCAAGTATACAGATCATTCAAGTAATAAAGTGGACTATCAAGTCCAGGATGTCGAACCCACAGGGGCTACATTTACCAATTACCAATCTACTCTAACCCTAATGTTGTTTGGATGTCAATTATCGATGGATTGTGAATTAACCTAATTAATTGAGAAAAATCAATATTATGATGAGCATCTAGGGTTTCTGATTTCACCTAGGTTAATCCCAATGCTTAGGATATGGTAAATTCTTAAAGTAACAATTCCATATATTGAAGGTTGATTAGTCCTCTTATAGTGTTGATCTCTCTTGATATCTCAATACCTTATTCACATAGACTAGGTTATCGCATTCTTCCTCAAACCTCGAGTCTATGGAAAGCATTAATTTGTTGCTAATCCTAGGACCACGTGGGAGTCATGCGCATCTCTAGGCTATGATCATCCCCCAGTACTCTATTCTTGATCTCATTCTTCTATCTCCTCTCGGTTACAAGTTGAATGCATAATCATGTAAACAGTGGCTAAGTGCCCACAAGCAATAAGAACGGAATAGAATACTCAATATATAAACAAAATTGTACTAAAAGATTAAATCACAATCCTTAAGACATTGTTTTTTTAACCTGGCTACATCAAAAGCAACTAAATCAAAACTAATGAAAGTTCAAAACAAAAACAATATGAGAACATAGAAGAAAAATAATTCTAGAATTCGGATGAATTCCTTCGTCTCCTCTCGAAGCCTTCATGATCTCCTCTTGATTCCTCTTTATCCTTCCATTGATGATCCCTTCTTTCTTGAATTTCTCTCCTTTTAAAGAACTTCGTCTAAATTACTCCATTGCTTTCTTTAAGTATTTCCTATGCTGGATCTCCCAAGAATCATTTCCATTGTTTTGGCTTGATTTCCTTATATTTTTTGCTTTCAGTGCAACTTTCGCAGTCACTTTGAGTGGTTGCAAAATTTTTGCAACAACTCTTCATGGATCTGAAAACATACCGAGTGGGTTTGATTGCATTAGAAATTTCATTGTGACTTCAGGTCATTGCAAAATCCTCCAGAGGCTACTCAACTGTGTTGCAAAATGAATAGGGACAAAATGGTTACATTGTGAAATTTTCGTAGTCACTAAGGGTGACTACGAATTGGCTGTGAAATTCTCTAGGTCCTCCTTCTTGCTTCCAAATCAATTCTTGCTTACTTCTAGCCATGTCTTACACATGCTATAAGCCCTAAGACACTTGTAGCTTGCCTCAATAGCTCAAATCCATGCTAAATGCACCCATTTACCTGCAAAAGTCACATAAACTCAAGATTTTCATTAGTCATGTAACACCCCGAATTAGACCCAGTTTATTACATGTTTAGGGTATAATATAAGTAAAATTTGTATTTTCCGGAATTTAAGTGCTGAGAGTGAAAAAGGATAAAGTCAAAAATTAATCTAAGAGTCAAGGGTAAAATGGTAATTTGTAAAATAAGGACCCAAAGGTCATAACACAAGAAGATGATATGCTAAGTTAGAATATTGATAAGTTGATTTGCAAATAATAGAAAGATAAAGGACGAATGCAAAAGACTAAAGGAATTGTCAAAAAAAGAGTTAAGAGCCAAACAAGGCCTTATAACAAATGGGAGTAGTGGATAAGATCAAAATTTGTCTTGAATGAGACAAGTTCTCATTTAGTTTTAGTTAGGGTTTCTTGTTGAGAGAGAGAGATAAGAGACGAGTTGGTTTGCTTTTCTCTCTCCATGTCATAAGTTCTCCTTGTTCAAGAAAGGAAGGAAGAAGAAAAAGGTTTAAGCTTCAAGAAATCTGAGGTATGGATACTTGTTTAGGTTTATGTATGAAACTATCCACAGGCCCTACTTGTTTATGGGTTGTTAGGAAATTAACCTAACTTCCTCTTTGTTTAAGTTGTGTAGGAAAAATCCTATTAGAAATGTTGTTGGTTAGTATAAGATGAGTTTATGGTTTATTTTGAGAGGTTTGTTGAGTTGGTTTGGGTTTGGGATGGAAATTCGAGTGAAAAAGAATGACTTGCGACTGCGAAATTGCAAGTAAAAATCTTGGTACTGAGTCGTTTTGGTCCTGAGGATATTAGTACGGTATTGAAAGTGAATCTGGAATATTGAAAGTTAATTACCGGTACTCCAAGTTCAATAATAAGTCCGAGTACCGGTCTTGTTTCTTTACATTAATTCTTCCATTAATTTCGAATGAAAGGGATCCGTATATGTATAAAAGTTATATGAAAAATGCGAAGCAATTCTGTCGTTGGGCAAACATTGTTTCGTGCCCTTCTTTGCTAGTGTGATTAAGAATAAAATTACAAACTTGGAAACACATATAATTGTATGCCTGTCGGAGACCGGATAGTGAATGAATAGGCATGTATGTTCAGTGTGACGGCACCTCTGTTATGTGGGCGGACCGTCTACGATCAATGCCCGGCACTCACGCTGGTGCTGGCCGCCGCATTGCGGTGGCGGAGACCGCGTCTTTGATTAGTGTTACAACACTCCTGCTAGTGCTACGACACTTTTGTTATGTGGGTAGGCATGTATTGCGCTTCGGCACCTCTATTCAGTACTCTACAGTACCTTCGGGTATCTATTGTGCTGCGTCCCTCTCATTCATTGTTACTGGTCTATACATGCAAACATTTATATGATAAGAATATGAATAATGAACACTAAGAAAGCATAAGTAGTCAGTTCTGCTCTGTTCTATATTGTACCTACGGGTACCTTCTGTACAAGATTTATGTTCTGAATTCCTACGGGAGATATGAAAACCACGTTATAAGAATTATGTTATATGAAAATACATTTATAAGTGCATCATCGTAAACTCTGACATATGCATTGTGTTATATGTATCCTGTAATTGTGGACCACTTCAAGTGGTCATTTATGTTATCTGTTTCCTACTAAGCTATAAGCTTAGCACGGGTGTTTCATCGGTGTGATGCTTGAAAGGACATCAGGACATTCCGCTGTGGTCAACAATAGGAGTCCACACGATGTAGGTTTGATTTTTGGTTTGAAAGCGTAAATATAAAGTTTTTGTAATAATTAGATTTGTTTATGTACAAGTAAATGGGACTCATGCATGTATATGTATAGGACATTTTAAACACCACTACGGTGGTAGTTTTACAAGTTTTATTTCCTTATGGATTTATATATGAAATGGGCCCACCGATGTCCGAAAAGCGGGTTAAAGAGTTCCAATCCCGTGTCGCGCCCCCTCTCTTCGCCCAGGCGAGGGTAGGGGCGTGACAAGTCACATGCTTAGGAACTAATAACAAACTATATTGGAGGATATATAATGATAAATACTCAATTATAGATCAAAATATGTATTTGAATACACTTAATTTGAACACTCATCAACCATCATACCAAGAAGAAGATTGACAGTGGTTGAGAAAGAAAGAGGCTGTTGTTGAGGCCAAATTATGTATATATGAAAATATGGCCAAGGAAGTGAATGTGGTAAATACTTTCGAAAAATGATTTGAAAAAGTAAATATACTAAAAAATAAAATGAAAAGTATTACCAACACTCATCCCCTTTCTGAAAGTGCACGGAGTCATACAAGTAATAAAGTGGTTTCTAGAAGTCGGATGCTCGTACCACGTGGATTGGAGGTTGGCTCCGATAATTTGAATTCAAGCACTCACAGTACAAGGGCTCTTTACTATCTAGGTGACCAAATATGATGAGAATTAAAATCAATTTAACTAAATTAAAAACTGATTTAAAAGTAATCAACTAATCCTAAAATCTACCAAGCAAACAACTACTAAAGTCTAAAATGTATGAAGAAAGGCACAAGGGATGGGAATAATCATTTAACAATCAATTTGAATTTCTTTGAAAGTGCAACATTTGTGAGTTGAATGCTAGATTTGTCAAAAAGCAATGTAGTATAGCCTTGCAATACCTCCTGACACTATACATTTCACTATTTAGATAACCATATTCCTCAACCAGGTCAATGGGTTTAAATAGCTACTTTTAGGATTTGATCCTCTTTAAGATTTGGTTGTTTTTCCTAAACCAATACTTCACAACCATTTCTTAGGACTAAAAATAACTTGCCCCCATAGACAGGGTAACACAAGCCTTCTCTAATACAATTGGTACCTCAGTATGCAATTCATTAGAATACTCTCTCTCCTTGATTGTAGAATTTGGCTGCTTGGATCAAGGTTTTCTACCGTGAGATGAGACCTCTAAACATTAAACTGATAAATCAGTAGGTGGTCCTTATGCCTAAAGAACACACTTCTTGTAAATCAAAGGGAACCTTGAAGTCAAAGGTTAGAACGTCACATGTGATTCATCATAGTGATATTTATAGTTCATTAGTTCTAAAAAATATCAGTTTATCATACCCCCCAAGTTACTGCTCTTTGCTCTCAAGTAGTACATCTCTGTGTCACTCAGAGGAATCCTGGAAATCAGAGCACAAATACAGCTCTTTTTGGGTATAATGTACTGATACTTAGAACAGTTCATTACATGAACAGTACTGATTATGTCACGCCCCGATTCCCAGTCCTACCCGCTTGGCGAATCCGGACCGGTTTCGAGGTGCGAAACCATATACTGGGACTCTTTACCTGTTTATTTTTTTTTATTTATTTATTTTCAGAGCTGAACTTATACCTGTGGGTATACAAACAATTTTGTAATAACCAAAAATTATTTACATATACAAAGGGAACTACACAGTGGGTATCCATTAAAATCTATACACATATACTAAGTCCCATTTACTTATACAAATACTTATACATGTACATATCTAATACAAACATCAGAGATCGCGGAACAATGCTGGTGAGCACCTATCTCTGAGATGGCCCGTACTGCTGGTGTGGAATGTCCTGTCCTCTTTATCTCCTCTTCAGTACCTACACGGATTGAACACCCGTGCTAAGCTTTACGCTTAGTGGGAACATATAAACCGTAACGACCAATAACAATGTCACGTAGTCACAATCTTTTTACATTTACTTTTCCTTATGCATATATGAAGCCTATTCTTATGTGACTTCTAACTCATATCATATTATACACCTTAGATTTATCTTTTTTGATTCCATATCATTATCTTGTTCGTAATACTTCCATGTGTCTTTTACAAGTTTCAATTCATATCTTCTACATGTATGGCATGTCAAACCATATTCAAAACAAACTTATACATATACAATGGCAAATCGGAACATATCAAAGTCATATCAAATACATACAGGGTCAAATTACACTGATACACCGTTTAATTCATTTAGTTATCGTTTTGTTAAATTTTTCGTTTCAAAAAGTGTACATGGCAGTATCTGAACTTCGACTCGATTTGGCGGATCCAAGTTGGGCCAGTTTATAATAACAATTATCTTCTGAAACATTTTTGTTTGGTTTATTAACTTTTCGTTTTCAAAGTGCCATGACGAATCCCGACTCGGCCGGTTGGTGAATCCAAGTCGGAGCCCGGTTTACTCCGACATTTTCAATTATCTTCTCAAAACATTTTGTTTGGTTTTATTAACTTTTCGTTTTCAAAAGTGTCGCGACCCAAATCCCCGACTCAACCCGGTTGGTGAATCCAAGTCGGAGCCCGGTTTACTCCGACATTTTCAATTATCTTCTCAAAACATTTTGTTTGTGTTATTCCATTTTAGACTTTTTAATTACATGGAAACACTTCATATGGGCAAGCCCATAAACATTTACAATTAACAACATGCATTTACAAATAATGCCTTTATATCCACATATACTCATGCTATTCATTTTTGCATGCTTTCATTTTACACATCATTTATCATATCACAACATGCATTTTCAATGCATTATTCCATTCACAGTAATTTATGAATTTAATCACTATACATAAAATCCCATTTACACTCGTCAATATTAGTTTATTTCACTTTGACTATTCAATTCACATTTACGGCCAGTTAGTTTAATGAATCCCGCCCTTATTATCATTAAGTGATGTGCCTACACATTTTACAATTAGGTCTTTCCCCATCATGGATGTTGGTGCATCCGACCGTGGTATCACTTACAACCAGTCTCCCATCATGACGGATCTTGTTTGGTGCATCAGGCACGTGGTATCAATTATTCGGTCTCCACGTCGCAATGAATCTTTGTTTGGTACACCCGACATGTGGTATTACTTATTCGGTCTCCGTCGCGTGGCCGGATCTTTGTTTGGTGCACCGGCATGTGGTATGGTGTCGGTCTCCCATCATGACGGATCTTGTTTGGTGCACCAGACCACGTGTTAATGCCGGTCTCCCATCGCGGATGCCGTTTGGTGCACCCGACGCCATGGTATCAATTAAATACCATCGCCATGAGGCGGTCTGGAGTTGGTGCATCCCTTGAAGTGGGACATTTCTTCAATGTCATATGCCATCATGACGGATGCCGATTGGTGCATCTCGCCAAGTGGGACATTGGAAAATTCCAGGTGCCGTGACGGATAATCGTTTAGTGCATCCGTCGGGCGGTTCGATATATCCAGCAATTCACATTTTTGGCCAGTTTAGTTTAATGAATCCCATCTTTCTCATCATTCACATCATTCCGGTTTTCAAATATCACATTTCAATTCCATTTTCACTATTCACATTTATAATGGATTCCGTTTCAGTGAATCCGATCCTTATCATCATTCATTCATTAGGTTTTTCAAATATCACATTTCAATTCCATATTCACTTTCATTATTATCTTTCAAAAGATATACTCAATCTATGTACTTATTTCATATACTCATTCACGTACACATTTCATATATATTCATGTATCTCATTCACATATATTCATGTGCTCATTCATATATACTCATTCATATATACTCATTCATATTATACTCATTCCACGTATGCTCATTCATATACTCATTCATATACTTATTCACGTATACTCATTCATATACTCATCCACGTATACTCATTCATACACTTATTCACGTATACTCATATACTCATTCATACACTTATTCACGTATACTCATTCATATACCTATTTACGTATACTCGTTCATATACTCATTCACGTATACTCATTCATGTATACTCATTCATATATTCATTCATATATTTCCTATCATTTGTTATCATTTTCTGGTTATATGTGATAATAATCACATATAGCAAAAGCTTCCCATTAATAATGTTCATAGAAATTTTCCTTTCATGATCATATTCATGTTTCAGTTCGTTTCATTTTCCATATCACATTCATGTTTATAGGCAGTCTATACATTTTGCATTTCTATACTTTTCTTGTTTATGCCTATTATATGGCGTTATATACTTATTACAGTATGATGCTTATGTATTATTTTGTCATTCGTATGTGCTTGTCCCTCAGCGAATCTATTTTACTTAGAAATTGGAATCATTCCAGTGCTGGATCATCCAAACTAAAGTTATGGCATTTTCATGCCAAACCTAGTCCAATTCACAGTTTACCCGAGGACAGTTTTTATACTTATTTTCCAGTGTCTTGACTCCATATTTGACACTTGTTCATTGTATGCTAAAGCTAAGGTGCTAAAGGTTCCTACTCAATTGGAATCACCCAATTCAGACACGAAACTCGAGTTATCATTCTATTCTTCGAACTACTCTATGATCAAACTGATGTAGGAATTGGCTTGCACATAGCCCCACTTTGAGTGAATTTATGGGCTACTTAGATTCAGAATTTGACGATGTCTATTTCTGGATGTTTGGTTCTACTTGAAGTCTATTTTAATTATCCACTTGAATCACTTAAATCGGATAAGAAATGAGCAAGTTATGGCTAAAATACGAACCTTTGGTCAAAGCAAGCAGTTATGCACTTTGTTCGCACCTTCTGCCGTGCAGGGTTTGGTTACGGGAGGGCTGCTCTGGGACGGGTTCAAGGTGTACCAGTCTGGTCTCAAAAAATGCAGAATGTGTGTTTTTCTCCCATTTTCCATATGTTGATACTACGTCAACCCAATACTCCATAGCTGTCCAAAAACCTCCAAATTCATCTTGTAATCTCTTTTCTACTCAATTTATCTTTCAATACACCTCTTACGAACTCTATTGAACTCAAACATGCTTTCTATTCATCTTTTATACAAGGCCTAGGTTTTCCTCAACCCATCTTGAGAAATCCTAGGGTTCTTATCAAAGAACACTAGAACAAGAGCAAACGTAATCCATATTTCACATAGCACTTAGAACCCCCAAAAACACATGTAATGGGACCTCTAAGATCTTCTCGTAACAAAACCTAGAAAACAAGGTTTATGATGGTTATACAAGAACTCATTTTGAGGTGGAGTTTCTCTAATAACTAAAACATGTATCTATACCAAATCTAATAAAGTTCATACCAAAAATCATCAAATCCATACCCTTTATCTTAATTCACCTCTTCGCCTGTTTCTCTACCTCTTCCTGCCTACCTCTCATGGTTGCTTCTCAAAAATAGATCAACAGTCTCAGTATTAAGTTAAGGTCATGTTTGGCCTTTGCATTTTTAAACATTTTTCTCATTTTTGCAATTAGGCCCTTCCATTCTTTATTATTTCTATTCCATCTTTTCTCTAGTACCTTGAATCACCAACTGCTTCTATTTACATTTCATTTTCTCAAATTCCATATTGGCATATAAACTTATGGTTTATGCCTTTCCATATCCTCAAGTGGTAAATGACTAATTTACCCTTGGCTTTATGATTAATTCCGGGTCTATCGTTTTATTTCCCAAAAATTCCATTTAGCTTTTAATATACCCTAAACAAGCCCGGAAACTGGTAGGGCATATTTCGGGGTGTTACAGATTATATAAATTCAGTCTTCAAACCCACAAAATAAACTATAAATCTGCAAATATGAATGTTCAACAATTAATCCACACCCCTAATGGGTGTTTAATGTTCCATTACTGGATTTCAATCATCACCAATCAAACAACAAGTAAGAAAATGAAGAAATAAATCAAGAGATAAGGAGTGAGAGAACAAATCGTGATTTGAGCTTCAATCTTGGTCTGAAAAGTAATGAAATTTGAATCTCTGAGTACAACACCGAAATCTTTTCAATACAAATAAAAATTTGCTCTAAAATTACTCTAAGATCTACTAAAAATGAAAACTAGGCTAAATCTAAAGAAACCCTGAAAACTAAAAAGCTCCAGCTATAACTCCAGCTGCTGCTCCAACTTCAGCTACTGCTCTAGCTCTAGCTACTACTTCAACTCCAGCTGCTCTAAGCTAAAAAAAAAAAAAAAAAGTTGTGCTAAAAAAATCTACTCTAAAAAATAAGCCCTAGCTTAAAAAAAAAAAAAAAAATTGAAAAAATGGGAAGGTTTTAGAGAGAGAAACCCCATGAGAGGTGTTCCCCCACTTCCTTCGTTGCCCTAAAAATGTAAAAAAATGAGTATTTATAGTCCTATGATGAAATGGGCTTCAAAACAATCCAAAACAGCAATTTTGGAGGCTTTCTGGTCAGGACCAATGTCAATGTCACAACATCGGACTGCAATGTCGCGACATGGCTTTCTGCTCAACAACTTGTTTTATTCTCCAACTTGTCGGAGCCATAACTTCTTCATTTTAACTCGGATTTGGGTGTGTGAGGTGTTGTTAGAAAGCTCTTTGAATGTAGAATGCAACCATGGGTTAATTTGAACCATTTGATATTCTAGCTAGTATAGAAAAATTCATCTTCCCAATGACGTGCTGTGAGATACCCGGTTGACTCTCATTTTAGAAATATATTGGTCATTTCTTACCAAATCACTTGCTTTTCATCAAGAATCCTACAAAACCAAGTTTAGAGTAAATATTATGAGTTTTACATGAATATGGATATAAAATGCTATAAATAACATGTGAAATGAACTCAAAACATAAATGAGTTTCACACTCATCAGTTGTACTATTTGGAAGACGAGTTTCAATATTTAAGAAAATGAGAAGCTCAATTAGTATAGGAAGAATTAATGGATAAGAAAAAGAAATAGATTTGGTTATGGCATAAGATATTGGGGCATCCATTTTTTTTTAATTCTAAAATATTATTTAATTCCTTAAAAATGTGTCTAATGTTTCAAATTTTGCTTGTGAAACTTGTGTTATGGAAAAAATCCATCATACTGCTTTTCATTTGAGTGATAATAACACAATTGTTCTTTTTTCATTTAGATGTTTAGGGATCATCACTTGTTTCGGCTCTTAAAGGAATAAGATGATATGTAGCTTTTGTGGTTGACTGTATCCGAATGACTTGGGTTTATCCAATGAAACACAAGAGTGATGTAAGCTCAATTTTTTGTCTCATTCACCAAATGATACTAACTCAATTCGGCATGCCAATAAAGGTCCTTCGGTTTGATATTGGAGGGGAATACCTCAAATAAGAGCTAATGGAATTCATGAACTAATTCATCTCTATAATCGATGAGTAGAGATGAGATCATAAATTTTTATAACCTATCAACACCAACCAAGGTAACCTCGGTTACTGTAGGTATAGTGGCTTTAGGGTAGTCCACCAGATGGATTTTCAAGTATAGTGACTAAGGTGATTCTAGCCTAGGGTAAGCCTAATTCTAAGGAAAGAGTTTATGGTGATTGTGTTCAAAAGAGGGAATCAAACTGAAGATTTGATTTATATTATCTAAAAAGTCTTGAGATTTGGTTTTACTAAGCCAACACGCACCAATGGAGATTGAAGGGATATCTAGGGTTCTTGATTGAGTGAGTAAAGAATCAACTTATGGTTCATCACCAAGCCCCAACCAGGAGGTCTTCTTATTAGATTTAGAGTTAGGCTCAAGTACTAGGGTTATGGCTAATTTGCTAACTTTTATAGAATGTAAATATATACTTTACTTGTAGGTTGTGAAACTAACATGTTAGATTGACCTACCAATTGTATATATCTAGCTCTTGTATTTATACATGTTTAGATGAATGGAAATGCACAAAGAATTTCTTCCTCTAATCTTTCCTTCTTGTTTCTACATGGTATCGAGCTCAGTTTAAGAAGTGGGAAGAACTTCACGAAGTAAGAGGGTCATGGGGTTGTCTTTTGAAACACCCATCTAGATAGAGTAGGGTGACATCTCCCACTTAGGAGTGATCGCCCGCTGTTGATGAGCAGGACCATAGTGCGCACGTGAGCCACATGCATAGATTTGCATTTTTTTTTGCTTGTTTCCCAAAAGCTAGCTCATGGGGGCATGTGGGACCTTCTCCAGCGATGAGCTTCTTCCTCCTGCGTCGCTAGGCCTTAACGACCCTCCTCATCTACCTTGTCCTCCTTGTTAGAGACTTGCAATAGTGCATTTTGAAAATTTTGTGTTTGATTGGCCTTTGTTCCTAGGGTTTCGTGATTTTTCAGGGATTGTTTTGTGATTCAATGGCATCAACGGGTGTTTTGAGGTTTGTAGGGCTAAATTCCATTCGAGTGTGGTGCTTTCCATGGAACAATGGTAATTTTCTATGCAAGAATCCTATTTTTCTACTATTTCTTTAATTTTCAAAGGTTTGTTTGAGTTAAATCTCTTAATATGACTGATAAAAAGCCAATAGTAGCGTCATAAGTGGTTACGATGATGTCTAAAATCATGAAACACAAACTGACTAGTCCCAATTATTTGGATTAGAGTAAAATACGGATCTACTTAAGAAGCATTCGTATGATCAGTCATCTTGATAAGGACCCTCCAACTAATGATTCAAAAGAATAGTGGATGGAGGAGGATGGTCATCTCTTTCTACAGATTCGTAATTCCATCGACAATGAGGTACTTGTTCTAATTAATCACTGTGAGTTTGTTAAGGAGCTAATGGATTATTTGGAGTTCGTGTTTTTTGGAAAGGTGAATATTTCTCGTATAGTCGATGTGTATAAAGCCTTTTATCAATAAGATAAACAAGATCGGTCTCTCAGAGATTTTTTTATGGACTATAAAAAGATATATGAGGAGCTTAATATGTTATTACCCTTTAGTCCGGATGTTAAAGTTCATCAAGCTCAACGGGAAAAGATGGTGGTGATGTGATTTCTAGTTGGCCTTCCTTTTGAGTATGATTCATCTAAGGCTCAAATTATGTCAAGTCTTGAGATATCATTCTTCCAAGATTCCTTTAGCATGATACTCAACATAGAGAACTCATCATAGAGGGCCAAAGGAGTTGTTTACTATTACTATTGTAAGCCTGGACATGTGATACAAGACTGTAAGAAGCTGTAAAACCAAAATAAGAGATTTCAGTCTACTAAAATGGCCTCCACTAATGAGGCATTAGATCAGTCAGTTTAGTTCTCAATAGAAGAATTAGTCAGGTTCTAATTGTATTAGGAATCATTGAAGTCTCCATCTACTCCGATTACTAATATGGTTGAGTCACGTAACCTGAATACATGCCATGTCTCTTCGTCCTCTAATAGGTCATTAATTTTGGAGCCACATATCAGTCACACCCATTAACTACCACTGTCACTTTGGCAGATGGATCACAATCATGTATTCTTGGGTTAGGCACAATCTTTCCCACTTCATCAATTCCTCTGTTATCTGTCTTTAGTTTACCAAATTTATCTTTTAATTTGATTTTTGTGAGCAAACTAACTTGAAAACTTAGTTGTTGTGTCTCATTCTTTCCTGATTTTTGTCTCTTTCATGATCTTATGATGCAGCAAAATATTGGTAGAGGACATGAGTACGAAGGTCTCCATATTCTTGATCTTGCGGTACCAAGACATTTCGCATGTTCTGGAGTTACTACACCATTTGAGACTCATTGCCATTTAGGCCATCCCTCTATTCCCTTGTTGAAGAAATTGTGTCCCCAATTTTCAAGTTTGTCGTCGTTAAATTGTGAGTCTTGTCAATTTGCAAAGCATTGTTGTCTCAGTTCTAGTCCTAGAGTCAATAAACGAGCTAGTGGTCCATTTGAGTTAGTCCATTCAGATGTATGGGGTCCATGTCCAATTATGTCCCCAACTAGATTTTGATACTTTGTTACTTTTGTTGATGATTGATTCATGAACAATGTGATTATATTTAATGAAATCATTTACGAGGTTAGTTTCTCACCCTCGTGCCTTTTGTGCTGAGATTCACACTCAATTTCATGTTTATGTTCAAAGTTTGAGAAGTGATAGTGCTAAAGAATATCTTTCATACCAGTTTCAATCATCCATGCTTCAAAATGGGATCCTTGATCAGATGTCTTGGGTTGATACACCTTCTCGGAAAAGAGTTGTTGAGAGGAAACATAGACACCTCCTTGAAATTGATAGAGGTCTATTGTTTCAAATGCACATGCCCAAGCATTTTGAGTGAATTGTTGTTTCCATGGGCTGCTTCTTGATAGACATGCCTTCCTCGATCTTGAATTGGTTTAGTCCATTTCACACTTTTTTCCCAATTAAATCTTGTTTCCTATTAAGCCTTAGATATTTGGGTGTACTTGTTTTTGTTGTTAATGTTGTCCCTCTGAGTGTTTAAACTCAATCCCAAGTCATTAAAATATATCTTTCTTGGTTACACTCGGGTTCAAAAGGGGTATCGATGTTAGTGTCCTAGTCTTCGCATGTACTTGGTTTATGTTGATATCATATTTCTTGAGGACGACCTGTCATGCCCCGATTCCCAGTCGGACGCGATTAGTGGAATCCGGGCAGAGTTGGGATTCGATCCTAGTCGCCGCCTTGTTCGGTCGACACCGTACTTTTATTTACAAATCAAACGCAGGAACCTACGTGTAGTGAACCCTACTAATGTCGTGGCCCGGCCGGTATGCGGAAGCTTCGGACGTCTTCTCTTGTACTTACGGATTAAAAACCGGAGTGCGACTTTGCAGCTTAGTGGAAACATATAACTTATACGAGAAGCACATGCACTTATCTTGAATCATAATAAACTATACTTGATGCTTGATCTCGGAATCTTCATGAATTCATATAGCAGTTACATATATAATTATCCTTGTAACAAACTTATATGCTTGTTGGATCTCTAGCCTCTGATGCGAACTTATACGTATATTAAACTTATACTTACTCAGATCTTACACATACTTATACTTATCTCCCGTAGGACACATACTTATATAGATTTCCATTATGACACATCTTATACTTATCTCATGGATACATATATACTTATTTCCGTAGTACACATACTTATTGATTCCTTGTCTGATCTTGAACTTATACATATACTTAGACGGAGGGTGCTTATCACGACCTCATACTTCTATCTATGCCTTGTTGGATCTCAGTAGGAGTTATAAAGCTTAATAACTATAAAGATACTTATACACGTACTGGTACTTATATCTATCTCAGATCTCCCGTAGGAGTTTACAGAACTTATGCTTATACAGAGGTACCCTTAGGTACTACAAGGCTTATACTTATACCATAGGGCTTATACTTATACTACGGAGTTTACACTTGTTCGGAGGGTACGTGTTCTCTGAAGATATTCTGGAGCGATATACGTAATGCGGGAACTTATTCTTATACGGAGTACTTTCATTAAGTACTACTTGTTCAGATGTCCCAAAAGACACATACTTGTGCTTATATCAAACTTATATTTAATTAAAAGTACCCGTAGGTACTACTAACTTATACTCATACGATGGTACCCGTAGGTACTACAGAACTTATACTTATTCTTGTATTTCAAATCTTATTCTTGTATTACGGAACATATACTTGTCTTACGGATCTTATATTTGTATTACGGAGCTTATCCTTGTACAAAAGTACCTTTAGGTACTACACAGATTCATTATACGGAGGTACCCGTAGGTACTACTGGAATTATACTTATATTACAAAACTTATACTTATTTTACCGATACGGAAGTACCCGTAGTCTGCTACTGGAGATTTTACTTATGCGAAGTACCCATCGGTACTCTGAGCAATCTGGAGGTACCCGTAGGTACATTCGGATCTTTACCATATTCATTCTTTACTCTTATTCTTTATTGAGTCTTATCCTTATAGCTTGTTTTGACTACGGACCGATCATAAGAAATGAGTAGGGCGCGGCACAATAGGTAGGAAGGTCTGATGCGGTATTGAGGTGTCGTGGCACTGGTAAGGTGCGAAGCACTAATCGAGCGTGTACGCGCGTGGCGGAGTGTGGTAGCACTGGCATGAGTGTCGAGCACCGATTAGAGCGTGTGCGCCGCGTGGCGAGAGTGTCGTAGCACTGGCGGGGAATACCGCGCCGATCGGAACGTGCGCGCGTAGCGAGTGTAGTAGCACTAGCAGGAGTGCCGAAGCACCGATCAAAACGTCCACTCATTCATTCTTACGGTCCTAGGTAGTCATACTATCATATGTCTTTCAGAACTCATACTTATCTTTCTCACATTTTGTGTTCATGACATATTGCTTTTCATGTTCATGTTCATGTCTCAGTTCGTTTTCATATTTCATATCATATTCATGTTTCATGAACACAACTATACATATTGCATTTCTTATATTTTTCCTGTTGCTATTACATATGGCATTTCATATACTTATACAGTATGATGCCTATGTATTCACACATCATTCATATATTCTTGTGCCTCTATGAATCTATCTAATTTAGAAATTGGAATCATTCCAATTGGATCATCCAAACTAAAGTTATGGCATTTTCATGCCAAACTAGTCAATTTACTGATATTACACTAAGGACAGTTTGTAATACTCATTTTTCAGGAGGCTTAACTTCATACCTGACCCTGGTTCTTTGTATTCATTTGAAGCTAAGGTGCTAAGGGTCCATCTTCAACTGGAATCACTCAAATCGGAGCACCGAAACTCAAGTTATGTCCTAAACAACCCGGACTACTCTATGATCAAGGCGAAGCGAAATTAAGCGAGACATGGCCCCACTTTGGTGAATTTTGGGCCACATAGAGTGCTAATTCGAGGTATCTATTTCGAGGGTGTTTTATTCTCTTCCTTGAAGTCTAGTTTAACCAGCAACTTGAATCCACTCAAAAATCAAGGAATAAAATGACGATTACGGCCCAATCTGGCTTGATCAAAATAGAAAAACGAACACTTGTAGTCTTAGGGTACCACTTTGTTTGATATCGATCGCCCCTCGAAAATTGCCCGGATGTGTGTTTTTCTTCCCTTTTCCATATAGTTCCACCCAAACAGCCCAATACTCAATACATACATCAAAACCACTCCCTTATTCGTCTTATGTGGTGGTTTAGAACTTCACATACCCAAACCTAGGTAAAGTTCAAGAACCCATACCAAAGTCCATAAATCTTTATACAAAATATAGAATTAAGGGGATTCCATGTATATTAACCAAGCTAGAGTTTTTCCAACTCAATTTCATTTCAAATCTAGGGTTATGATCAGTTCCTAACTAAACCCTAGGTTGGAACCCATAAAAATCCACACAAAATTTAAAATACACATAATCCATATTCAAAGTCAAAAATCATGGAAATCCTTACTAGAATCCATACAAAACTTTAGAATTTCCATACCTTTCTTCTTGGCTTCTCCTTCTTCTCCCCTTCTCTTCTCTTCTCTTTTCCTTCCAACCCGTAGGAGCTCTCTTGTTTGGAGACAAAAATGAGTTATTTTTGTCTCCTCCCCTTTTTTTATAATTCAACTTTCTTTTATTTACCTTTTAGTCCTCCTTCATTCCATTATTTGCATTAATATTTATGTTATTTCCGCTGGCCTCTAATCTTATCAACTCCGCCTTTTGTACTTTGACAAATTACAATTTTGTCCTTATGTCTTGTAAAATTTCCGGGTTTCTAAATTTCCCTGTTTCACATTTAATTTACGAAAAATTCAATTTATGCCTACAAAATACCCTAAACATGTCGAAAACGACTAGGGTATATTTCGGGGTGTTACACGACCTACTCGTTTATACTATTGTCTCACCAAATCCTGCTCATGTTCTTGCTCCAATAAAGCCTCCTATCACTCAAGTCTACTCTCGATTCTGAAACCCTCTAGTCTCGAGTCCAGCCTGCTTGTTTCGACATTAGATCCAATCCTGATGATGATCCAGCTATTGTTCTTATGAGTAAACTTGATGTTGTATATTTCCTCGTTTGCTCTTATAACCATTTTCATCACATTCTTTTATTGCATACTTGGGCTATCTCATTTGCCTAACAAGTAACGAAGCCCTATCTCACCCTAGTTAGTGTAGTGCTATGATAGAGGAGATAGATGCTTTGAATGACAATAGTACGGGGACTTAGTACAGTTACTTGCTGGGAAGAAAGCCATTGAATGTCATTGGGTTTGTGCATTGAATGTTAATCTCGATGGCTCAATTGCTTGGTTGAAAGAGTGCCTTGTTTCTAAAGAGTATGCCCAAACCTATGAGGTGGACTATTATGATACTTTCTCCTCCATTGCCAAGATAACTTCTGTTCGGCTATTTACATCTCTAACAACCACTCATGGTTGGGACCTCCACCATCTTGATATTAAGAAAGCTTTTATCATGGGGATCTTCTAGAGGAAGTCTATATAGAACAATCTTTAGGGTTTGTTGCTCAGAGGGAGATTGATAGAGTTTGTCTTCTCCGTAAATCCTTACATGGCTTGAAACTGAGTCCAGGTGCATTGTTTGGTAAATTCGATCAAGTTAGTGAGAAGTTTGGCATGCAGAAGAGCAAATCATATCACTTTCTCTTTTACAAAAATTCTAAAGCAGGTATCATCTTGTTAGTTATATATGTAGATGATATTGTCATTACTGGGAGTGATATGGCAGGTATATCATCACTTAAGTCCTTTCTTCGCGGTAATTCTATATAAAGGACTTAGGGATGGTAAAGTATTTCTTGGGCATTGAAGCAATGAGGAGCAAACATGGAATCTTCTTATCTCAAAGGAAATATGTATTAAATCTATTATCTGAAACAAGAAAATTTGGGGTAAAGCCATACTTGGTTCCCTTGTAACAAAGCACATCTTACTAGAGAAGGCCAATTATTTGGGGACCCTGAGAGATATAGAAGAATAGTTGGAAAATTGAACTACCTTACAGTAACACATCCTAATATTGCACTCTCAGTCAGTGTTGTAAGCTAATACATGTCCTCTCCAACTGTTGATAATTGGACAATTGTATAACATATTCTACGTTACTTAAAAGGAGCCCTAGGACTTGGTATTTTATATAGTAATCATGGGCATAATAGAATTCAGTGTTTCACGGATCTTGATTGTTGGGATCTCAGGAGGACAGAGGTCCTCCGGGTTATTTTGTCTTTGTTAAAAGGGAATCTAGTCGTGGAAGAGTAAGAAATAGGGTATGGTTTCTCATTCAAGTATAGAATTTGAATGCGAGCAATGACTTCAATCTGTGTTGAAATCATATGGATTTCATAACTCTTGATGGAAGTAGGTATTAAGACTTCCATTCCAACAAAGCTCTGGTGTGACAACCAAATTGTTCTCCACATTACGTCTAATCCTATATTTCATGAGCGAACTAAACAAATTGAGATATATTTCGTTCGCGAGAGAATACAACTTGGATTAATCTCTACAGGGTATGTAAAGATGAGAGAATAGTTGGGGTGATATTATCACAAAAGCCCTAAGTGGGGATCGAGTTAGTTATGTATGTAACAAGTTGAGCATGATTAACATCTATGCTCTAACTTTAGGGGGTGTTATAGAATGTAAATATATACTTTACTTGTAGGTTGGCCAGAGCTAATTAGGAATGTTAGATTGACTTACCAATTGTATATATCTAGCTCTTGTATTTATACATGTTTAGATCAATGGAAATACACAAGGAATTTCTTCCTCCAATTTTCCCTTCTTGTTTCTGCACTAACTATGAAGAGACACCTTTAGGGTCTCATCTAGGTTCTTTCAAACTCCCTAAGAGGAACAATCCTTTGCATATGCCAGATGAAGGGAACGCTCATCAACTATTCGACATACTTACCGAGCTTTTTCAAGGGAACAAGTGACCTATGGTGAAAATATTAGTTGGCAAGGATCCTAAAGACACCAATGGATGCCACTATAATTGGTCCCCCCAAAATTGGCCACACAACCTAATGGCCTTTTCATAGAAATCAAGTCATGTATTTGAGATTAAATGCATTTTATCCTTGATGTACTGAGTGGGTGACTTGGATTCATATATCTCACGTTTTTCTACGTGCAAAATACTCACCACAAGTCTTACAGTTGTGCAAGTAATAAAAGTGAACTAAGTAAAATGGGATGTTGAATCCATGGGACTACGTAAGGAAGTTTAGTCTTCTAAACTTCATATGTAACTTTAATTATGCCACTGTGAGTTTGTTATCAGTTTAGGGTATAATATAAGTCAAAATTGTTACGAAATTAACATTTGCCTAAGTGTGAAAAATGATATAATTGAATTATTAAAGAAGTAAAAAAATAATGGTGAATTGTCAAGTGAGGACTTAAGAGACATTAAGCTAAAAGATTATGTGATAAGGAAGAATATTGATAAGATGAATTGCAAATAAAAGAAAGGTGAAGGACTAAAATGAAAAGGGGAAAAATTGAGGGCCAAATGCCTTAAAGCCAAACATGGCCTTGTTAGAAAGGGAAAATGTCCTATTTTGTTGGCTTTGGCTAGGGCTACGGTTTTGAGATGAGAAGCCATTCTTGGTGATTTCTCTTCATTAGCACGAGTCTTTCGCGATTGAGAAGAAGTGAAGAAAATTAGAAGTTTGGTTCAAGTCTTTGAAGATCAAGGTATGGAAAGTATGGAACTCTCCTATTTGTATGGAAACTATCATAAATTCCTCCTTGTTTAGGGTTGTATTATGAGAAGTCTGAATTCTTCCCTTATATGTATTTTGGGTTGGCTTAAGTCAGATTTGGAAGTTGTTTTGATTTTGATTGGCAAATTTCTGGTGAAAAAAGGGAAATTGCCAATTTCTAGCAAATCTGACGCTTTACGCCTAGGCATAGGTGCGTTGCCTAGGCATAGCAATGATTTTCCTAGGCGAACCTCTCCGCTTAGGCATACCTGCAAATCCTGTTTTGTTTTCTCTCTTCCGTTAATTCTAGCAATCATCGATTGGATTAATGGAGGATCTTAATAAGTGAATGAAAGGGTTCGTCCATGTATACAAGTGATATGAGAAATGCTTTGAACCTTGTCGCCTCGACGAACCTGTCGTTAGGTAGACATTGTTCTCACCCCTTATTTGCTAATGTGTTTAAGAACAATATAACAAGCTCAGTAATACATATAATTGTATGCTTTCTTAAGACCGAATAGTGAATGAATAGACACCTCTGATTAGTGCGACGACACTCTCTGTTTAGTGCTTGGCCTCTCTATTTAGTCTTGGTGCTCTCTTGTTTGGTGTTTTAGGCACTCTTTGATTAGTGCGAGACACTCTGCGTCGGTCTCACGACACTCCTGCATTGTGAAACGACATCTATGTTAAGTGAGTAGGCACGTATTGTGCCTCGGCACCTCTATTCAATATTGTACCGTACGTTCAGGTACCTATTGTGTTGTGTCCCTCTCATTCATTATTTCCAGTCTATGCAGGCAAACATTTATATAATAAGAATCTGAATAATATGACATATAGAAATAATTATACGAAATCATAAGTAATCAGTTATGTTCTGTAGTGTACCTACGGGTACCCTCTGTACAAGATTTATGCTCTGTACTCTTACAAGATATATGAAAATTCTAATATATGAACTGTTGAATATGTATAATGTAATTAAGGACCACTGTTATGGTCATATATATATTATATGTTTTCCCACTAAGCTATAAGTTTAGCACGGGTGTTTCATCCTTATAGGTACTGAAGAGGACATCCGAGGCATTCCGCATTCACCAGGGCCAACACAACAATAGGAGTCCACCATATATAGGTCTTTGACTCTGTTTTGTAAAGTAAATGTAAAATTTTGTAATAGTAGAAATTGTGTAAGTACAAGTAAATGAGACTCAGGAATATATGTACATGACATTTTAAACACCACTACGGTGGTAGGATTACAAGTTACATCTTTTGGAAGAATTCATGGATTTAAGTTATGTCAATATGTACAAATTTCGATTTATATTTCAAAATGAGCACACCAATGTCAGAAAATCAATTAAAGGAGTCTCAATCCTGTGTGGCGTCCCATCATCCGCCTAGGCGGGGGATGGGGAGTTACATCATATGCCTAGATCTTAAATTAATAAAGACTTTTTTCTCTTGTCTCTTCCAATTTCCAAGCAACTTCTTCAATACAATGATTGCTCCTTAAATTTTTACCACCTTGACAATACTTTTTTTTTCATTGATGACTAAACTTAAGCTAACCGCTGTGTGAAAAGTCGTTATTTTCCTAAATAACAGAAGCAAAGACTATAATAGGAGACTAATTAATTCATCCTCAATGCCACACCAACATCTTAAAGGTCAAAGGATACTACATCAACTTAGATCATCTAATATTCCAATAATGAATCATCATAGTATAACCTTGGGGCACATATCATCCATAAAAGGAGTGTAAAGAAACCATTAAATAATGGAACAATGCATTTTCAACCTCGTGCACTTTCACTTTTTTTGACATTTACCTTATACACTTTAAAATATTAAAATGAATCTCCTACATTATTGAAAACATAAAATATAAATCCTTTTTTAAAGACCGTTTGCACGTATTGTTCAACATCGTTAAAATATTTATGAAGTAATTATTTTATTACATTTGACTTGTGCGACCACGTGAGGAAGGACAAAATAATATTTACTTTAGTATTTAAAATGTAATTTAGTCATTTTGCTTTAATAGAAAATTATCGGTGTAATATTTTCAAAACTTTCATATAAAATAATTTAAATAAGAGCCCTGAAATATATCATTAATTAAGATTTTTTTTATTATCATGTAATTTTAATCTGAAAATATTTTTTAAAAATAGAGATTTGATAAAATTCAAAAAGTTATTTATAATAATTAAAAAAGCACTTATAATTTTTGTTGAAAAGTTTGGAAATCTTTTTTTTTTTTTAAAGGAATACTTAAAATAATTTTACTAAAAAAAATTAGACTTAAAATACTTTGATTTCATGTAGATTTAAATTTTATGTTCAAATTACAAAGTTAAATTTCTTAATCCAAAATAGAATTAATGAGTTTGAAAATTAAGAAATTCAAAATTAATGATTTTTAAACTCATTAAATCTGTTTTGGATTAAGAAGTTTAACTTTGTAATTTGAACATAAAATTTAAATCTAAATAAATCAAAGTATAAGTCTTTTATTTTTAGTAAATTTTAATTATCTCATCTTTTGAATTTGATCAAATCTCTATTTTTTAAATATATTTTCAAATTAAAATTACGTGATAATAAAAAAATCTTAATTTAGGATATATTTGAGGGCTTTTTTAATTTAAACATTATTTTATATGAGAGTTTCTCTTGAAAAATATTACAATTGGAGAATTTTCTATTAAAGCAAAATAATTAAATTGTCTTTTAAATACTAAAGTAAATATTATTTTCTACTTTCCAATGTAACGAATGAATTTTATTCCTCATCAGCATTTAAAGACATTTGAATAACACATGCAAATCAATCTTTAAAAAATACTTATATTTCATGTTTCAAAAGTATATGAGATTTATTTTAACATTTTAAAGTATAAGAGGTAAATGTCAAAAAAAAGAAAGTGCACGGGATTGAAAATGCACTGTTCCTTAAATAATTTAGATCTACAAGGAAGAATATAAATTTATGTAAGGCTAAATTGAATCTAACTAATATGTCACACATCTATCCTTATGATAAACTAAGAAAAGCTTCTATCAAGATCATAACCTAGTGTTACGATGCGACCTTTGTCATGCCTTGGAACCGACTCCAAAGACATGGCGATCATTTCCACACTAAACACCCTCTTGTTTTAGATAATTCAAATTACCAAGTTCCTACGTAAAGAAATGAAGCAAATTTATAATCTCAAATTTCAATTCCATCTAATACATCAATCAAAGTAACTATCACATTACCTGAACTCCAAACTAAAATAATCCAACTGATGAAATTTCTGTATCTAATTATATCCAAATAAATAAATAGAGCTTAAAACCACAACTAATGCAAAATTCTCATCCTAACTATCAACCCCTTCACTAAAAATTAATTTATATGAGATATATAATTAGATTATTTATTTTTTAGTGCACAAACTAATCATCAAGAAAGCATCAAACCAAGTGATACATTGGAAGATATGCTTGAGGTCCAAGGTTTTAAGCCCAATAATTTACCTTTTACCTTTTTATGGCTTGACAAGTCCATGAGGGCTAGAAAGCCTAGACGGTTGAATTGTTCAAAATGGGTAGTTATAATTCAAATTAATTATTTGAATTAGAAACTCAAATTAATTATTTTGAATTAGAAATTAAAAACAAAAACAAAAGGTGGCGAATATATGCAATTTTTACTTAAAAAATTTTCGTAACCGTTTATTGTTCTCTTTATTTTCTATTTTATCTGTTTTCATTTTTTTTCAAGAAAATAAAAGAGCAAGAAAAAGAAATTCTTCTCTTTCAAAAGAGAGAAAACGTCTCAATCTTTTCAAGTTAGAAACAGAGAAATAAAGAAATAAAATTTTCTATTTACTTTTCTCCATTTGTGCATTCTCATAGTCTATTTGTGCATACTTGTGTGTTTCCTGGAGGTTGAAAGATCCATCAATCTTCCATGATCTTCCATTCATCATAATATGTTATCCATGGATAAATAGTAAGCATATAATTAATATAATTTATATAGTTCCTAGTATTTATCCATGGACAGAAGATTACTGCCAAAGTAAATATTAAAAGGTTAGTTGAAATCAAGGTTGCACCTGTTACGTGTGAATAAGAATCAAACGAAAATGCTGTTTCAAAAAAATAAAAATTGAATTGAATCATAACCCCATGGTGGTGGGGATAGAAATTAAAATCCCAGTGGCAATGGTACATTAAATCCCTTTCTAATAATACCCAGGCTTATCGCTTATGCATGGTTTTGGAAACTATTCGAGGAAAGAAAAAATAAGAAAGAAAATAATTTTTTAGGAAAAGTATATTTATGTTTTATCAATATGATTCTATTTATAAAAAAATTTATAGTAGGTTGTTAGCAGTGTAATAGCCTTTTAGGGCTGTAAGAAAAAAAAAACATATATTTTTTTAAATAACAGATTTTGAAAGATTAAAAAAATGAAAGTAATGTGTATTAATATATATATATATATAATATGTTTGTGCATAAAATTAAAATTTTGAAATTTGAAATTACTATTATTTTAATTTTAATATTTATCTTTAATTTTGATTTTATTTGAATGTTTTATTTTAAAATATTAAAAATATAAATTTAATAAAATTATAAATTATAAATATTTTAATAAAATATTATAACCGTTAATTTTTATACCTTAGAATTTTTATGCAATTTATATTTTAATATTTTGAAATCAAAATATAAAGATAAAAATAAAAATAATAGTTGATGATGCCTCGTTTTCAGCCGGGCTGGGTGGGGCGTGTGAGGGTCGTTGGGCTGACGAGGCTGCCGTGAGTGGAGGCGGAGGATGCTAGACCGCCCGTGTGCTGAGGGATAGGCACCCAATGTGGGCTGCGGACTCCGGTGAAGTACTTCCACTGCAAAACCAAGGAGGAAGGAGGGTCGGCGGGGGGCTTTGCGGGTGGCCGCTCAGATACCCTAAGTCGGTCGTCATTGAGGAAAAGAGTGAATGCTTAGAATGCTTAGTATTGGAATACCGCGGTTGGTGGAGTGGCGCGTATTTATAGTGGATATTCTGTCCGGTTGGACGATGACTAGGAGTCCTTCCCATTACAGGATATGTTTCCTCATATAGTTAGCCTTAGATTTAGCAACGGATTAGTCAAGGGAGTTTATTTGGGATAATCCTCCGTCTTTATTGGGGGATGCCCATCTAACGGTCTTTTATTGCTCTTCCCTTTATAACAGGACTTGATTGGATGAATAGGTTATCTTTTAGGGAATTTTCTATCTTCTGTTATTGGAAGGATTTGGGTTATTTGGCCCGAATATAGGCCTCTATTTTTCCAAATCCATGTTTGGGCCTAATGAGCCGGACCTCTGCTTGGGCTGCTATGGAAGGACACGGGCGGGGCAAGGACCCCATTGCTGTCGGGCAGGTGGGATAACGGGCCAATTCTATACCCCGTCGAGTTGCCACCGGCCCTTGTGTACGGACTGCGTGGGCAAGGGCTGTAATTGTTCCTGCGTCGATTGCCATTTCCGCGTGTCCATTCGGATTAGCCACAGTCGCGCCATTAAGTGGATCTTAATAATGACCTTTGGGGTTTCGCCTTTTGTCTCTCTTATTTTGGCTGACCTCTTCAGTTTCGCGTTCCTCTGGTCTCTTAACCTTCCTATTTATTTGGCGTTTTATTGCTTGCTTCCACTTCACGATCTCCGTTGGGTCTGGGTTTAATGGGTGTTTCTTATTTATGCATCTTGCTTTGCAATGGGCTCCGAATCGCTCTTCATCTTTGCGTATCCATGTAGTCCCTCCTGCGATGTCGGTCCCAGTCTAGCTAGGAAGTCCCAGTCGTTTGATCGTCGTTAATCCCCCAGATGCTCCTGCGGCGCCTCCCCCTCCTTTGGGTAAAGGCAAAAGGAAAATAAACCTGATCAAATATCCTAAGGGGTCGGATTTCCTCAAAGTTGCCGTTCGTCATGCCATGAAAGTGGGACCGAGTAAGGTTGGCCCTTCATACGAGTCGATTTTTGTTGAACGATACCGGCCTCTTCCTGGTGTTCGTATATGGTCTCCTGATTTTTTGACTCGTTACGTTACCTCCGTGCCCGGAATGGTATGTTTTTTCGAGGTCGCATTTGATAACGGCCTCCGTTTTCCCCTGCACCCTTTCATCAAACAGTTCTTGACATTTTTCATATCTGCCCTTCCCAACTGGCCCCTAATGGTTGGGGCATTTTAGTGGGTTTGCTGGTCTTTTTTAGAGACAAAGGACTTGGCGTCCCTAATGTGGCTTTGCTCCTGCATCTTTTTAATCCAACGGCTACCGCCGGTTTGTTATTTCCTAGGCGATCCTGGAGCCGCGGTGATTTCGGCCTTCCTTCTTCTCATAGGACATGGAAAGTTCGATATTTCTTTGTCGATGGCTCCAAGCTGGGAATCTGACTCTTTAGACGGGAAGACACCCTAAAGCGTGCCCGGGCGTGGGCGCCCCTGATAACTAGCCATTGAGTATCATCCTTACCTTTGGTTTTAATTCATCTAAGTGGTTGAATACTCCCGACCTTAGGTTTCCCTTATATATTTTGGTCTCGTCTTGAGCTTAGCGACGAAGATACATTGTCGCTCTTCTTTGAAGCTGAATGCTGCTTTCGTTCCTACATGAGCTATTAAGGTCGGATGTCCCAGTTCATCAGTGCGAAGTCCCGCAAAATCTTCCGTTTTAGGACGCCCGCTCCCTGCACCACTGCAGGGAGTTTTCTCTTTCAGACCCAGTGAAATTGCTCCTGCAGGAGATCTTAGCTCATCTGGAAGGGATATCTCGAAAACCTCGGAGTGCAAAGAGGAGGAAAAGCAGTTCTCCAGAGGGATCGGCCCGGTCGCAGCAAAGTTCGGAGATTAAAAGCACCTTCAAGTCTCCTCATCCCAAGGCCCGAGCGGTCCTCGTCCCCGTTGGCTGAGATTCCCCTGGTTCTTTGTTCGCTTCCCTCTTCCGAGCCCATCGCAGAGGTGGGGAATCCCTCAAGCGAGGGCGGCGATCAGCCGTTGGCAGTTTTGCCCATAACTATAGGGAACGCTCCTTCAGACCCTGTCAAGCCATCTCCTGGGAAGGTGGCCGAGTCGAGGAGAAAGAAAACAAAATCGAAGGTTGATGAAGTCAAAGATTCTTTGCTATCCAATGCTGAACTTTCGGCGGGTGCCGTTTCATCAATCCTTAACGATTCTGATATTGAGAGATCAAAGGAGTTGCTGGTTGATGAGGCTTTGGCCTTGTCTTTTCGAGGACCTACCTGGTGACCTGTTGCTCAACTCTAATTGTTCTGTGTCAGATTTAATATGGTGGGGGGTATTACTCATTTTGGGAAAATAATGATAAGGACATAAGTAAGGTCGTGATTTACTAGTGAGTGACTGCCCGATTCTTTAGAGGGTGATGAGGTGGGCGTTTTGTAGAGGGAGTAGGAAGGAGACTTGAGATTGGGACCTTGAGGCTTCAATGACAGTGTTGAAATCTCTCTATAAGAGTGCATCTTCATTCTTGCTTTGCTCAGGCTCTTCCGGCTACCTCGATCTTTAACTAAGCCCCGCTAGCCTATCTACCCAAACTAGCTGTATTAATTTGGACCTCAAGTCTGACTCAGGGGGACGGGACCAGCAAATGGAGTTGCCTTGTAGCGGTCCGTCGTTTGGGCGAAATGGAAACAACTTGAAATGGCTCGTCGTGAGATTTTGGAGGAACTTAAGGTATTCTTTGGGCGCGGAGCATGAGTCCTCTGAGTTGTGGTTTATCGGGACCCGGTTAAGCGAGGAGTGTCGCGGTCACGCTTGAACTTCATCTGCTTGCGATGATATGGTTGTTGGAGGGACGAGGTCATTAGGCAATTTGCGGGACTAGAGCTGGTGCCGGTGAAACTACGGATGGCTTGCTTTTGTGACGCTTCGCGCGTACCCCGTCTGATTTCGACTTTGACCTCGGCGATGGAGAGGCAGAGGAATCTTTCGGTACAAACGAATCCCCAGAGCCTAGTACTCATGCTGAGGCCCCTTCTCATTCTTCTTCGTCTGATACTTGACATCCGAGGCTCGTCTCCGCTAATTTTATTATGCTTTTCTTCTCTTTTTTCTTCTCTTTTTTTTTTTTTGTTAGACCTGGGGCCTACTACCTGTATTAACCTTCTTTTAATGGATACTCGCTCCCTGGGAATTTTATGTTATTTGCTCTTCTTTACGGTGCGCCATCGGAATTCGAGTCATAGAAATTCCGTCTGCATCGTCTTAAACTTTGTAGATCGTTCTGTCCCAGCCAGCGTGGTTTCCTGGTTATGCGATTGGTGCAGATGGAATTTTGTTGGTTTGCTCGTCGTCTGACCTGCGGATGTTGACCTGTCCTTTCATTCACGTGCCCTACTTGAGTTCGTCAAGGCTAGGGTTTGCCAGTGTATGTAGTCGATTAGAGCTTGATTATACATGTCGAAAGGAGAGTGTCACCCGAGGCTCGTCGATAGGAATAGTAAGGTACGTGCGCAGGAGTACGATGAAGGGCTCGATCACTTATAGATAGTAGGAGCTTCATTCACACTTTGTCTTCGAATCAATGAGATTTGAGGGAGGGAGCCCATGTTTTGAGTGCAGGTGGGGGCTCGTCACGAAGATAATGGGAGCTCATGCACTTTGTGTTGGAAGGAGAGCTGCCGTCAATGAGATTTGTAGGGAGGGGCAGATGTTTGTAGTCTGAGGAGAAGGGCTCGTCGATAAATAGTAGGAGCTCGTGCTGTCTTTGAAGGGAGAGCTCGTCAAGCGGATTTGTAGGGAGGGCCCGATGTTTGTGTCTGAGAGAAGGGCTCGTCCCGATAAATAGTAGGAGCTCGTCTGCTGTGTTGAAGGGAGAGCTGAGTCAATTAGTATTGTAGGAGGCAGATGCATTTGTAGTATAGAGAGGGCTCGTCTGATAAATAGTAGGGCTCGTCTTGCTGTGTTGGAAGGGAGAGCTCGTCGATGAGATTTGAGGGAGCCCGTCTGTTTGAGTCTGAAGAAGGGCTCGTCTGACGGATAGTAAAGACTCGTCTGCTTTGTCTTGGAAGGAGGCTCGTCTGATAAATAGTAGGAGCTCGTTCGCCTGTGTTGAAGGGAGGCTCGTCCGGTAGTTGTAGGGAGGAGCCGTCTGTTTGTAGTGCGAAGAAGGGCTCGTCACGGCGAATAGTAGGGCTCGTCTGCACTTTTGTGTTGGGAAGGAGGCTCGTCAGCGAGGTTGTAGGGAGGAGCCCGTGCGTTTGTAGTCTGAGAGAAGGGCTCGTCACGATAAATAGTAGGAGCTCGTCACACTTTGTGTTGAAGGGAGGCTCGTCGATGGGATTTGTAGAGGAGCCGTCGTTTGTGAGTGAGAGAAGGGCTCGTCTGACTCATGGAGCTCGTACACTTTTTTGTCTTTGAAGGAGAGCTTGTCAATGAGATTTGTAGGGAGGGCTGGTGCGATTTGAGGTCTGAGGGGCTCGTCTGGTAAATGAAATGAGACTCGTCTGCTTTTGTGTTGGAGGAGGCTCGTCGATCGCACAGCAGGGAGGGGGAAATGCATTTTGATCTGAAGAAGGCTCGTCTGATGAATAGTAAGAGCTCGTGCGCACAGCTCTTTGAAGGAAGCTCGATCACGATAAATAGTAGGAGCTCATCCGCCTGTGTTGAAGGAAGAGCTCGTCAATGAAAGACTGGGGGCTCGTCTGTTTGTAGTACGGAGAAGGGCCGCGTCGATAAATAGTAGGAACTCGTGCACTTTTTGTCTTTGAAGGAGGCTCGTCAATGGGAGCCATAGGGGAGGGCCCATGCGTTTGGGGTGCAGAGAAGGGCTCGTCTTGACGGATAGTAGGAGCTCGTGCGCACGTCTTCCCGAAAGGGGAGAGCTCGTCACGATAAATAGTAGGAGCTCATTAAAACTGTGTTGAAGGAGAGCTCGTCAGTAGGATTTGTAGGGAGGAGCCCGATGTTGTTTGTGAATACGAGAGAAGGGCTCGATCACGATAAATAAAATGGGAGCTCGTCTGCACATCTTCGAAGGGAGGCTCGTCAATGAAGAGATTTGTAGGGAGGAGCCCGTGTTTATGATACGGAGAAGGGCTCGTCTGATAAATAGTAGACTTTCGTGCTTTGTGTTGAAGGAGAGCTCGTCGATGAGAGACTGCAGGGAGGAGCCCGTGTTTGAGTCTGAGAAGGGCTCGTCGACGGATAATAGAACTCGTGCACTTTGTGTTGAAGGAGAGCTCGTCATTAAATAGTAGGAGCTCGTCCGCTGTGTTGGAAGGGAGAGCTCGTCGATAGACTAGGGAGGAGCCCGTGCGATTTCCCGAAGTCTGATGAAGGGCTCCTCACGATGGAATGTGTGAGCTCGTCTGCCTGTGTTGAAGGGAGAGCTCGTCAATGAGATTTGTAGGGGAGGGCCCGTACGTTTGAGAAGAGTCTGAGAGAGGGCTCGTCCTAATAGATAATAGGAGCTCGTCACACTGTCTTGGAAGGCTCGTCTGATAAATAGTAGGAGCTCGTCGCACATGTTGAAGGAGGCTCGTCGATGAAAGTTTTAGGGAGGAGCCCGTCTGTTTGTAGTACAAAGAAGGGCTCGTCCTGATAGAAAATAGTAGGAGCTCATGCACTTTTGTCTTGAAGGGAGAGCTCGTCGATGAGATTGTAGGGAGGGCAGGTCGTTGTAGTACGAGAGAAGGGCTCGATCACGACGGAATGGTAGGGCTCGATGCACTGTGTGAAGGGAGAGCTCGTCGGCAGATTTAGCGGGGAGGCCGTGCGATTTGTAGTACGAAGGGCTCGTCACGATAAATAGTAGGAGCTCGATGCACTTTGTGTTGAAGGAGGCTCGTGCGATAAATAGTAGGAGCTCGTCCTTTTGTGTTGAAGGAGAGCTTCGTCAATGGGCTAGGGAGGCCCGTACATTTGAAAGTCAGTGAAGGGCTCCTCGATGGAATAATAGGAGCTCGTCTTCCTGTCTTTGAAGGAAGAGCTCGTCTTGATAAATCGTGAGGCTGTTCAGCCTTTGTTGAATGGAGGCTCGTCGGTAAGTTTAGCGAGGGAGGAGCCGTCTGTTGTAGTCTGAAGGGCACGTCTGATAAATAGTAGGAGCTCGTCTGCTTGTGTTGAAGGGAGAGCTCGTCAATGAGATTTGTAGGGAGGAGCCCGTCTGTTTGAGAGTACAGAGAAGGGCTCGTCTTGACAAATAGTAGGAGCTCGATGCACTTTGTCTTTGAAGGAGGCTCGTCTGATAAATAGTAGGAGCCGTCGCTTGTGTTGAAGGGAGAGCTTCGTCCCGATGAGATTTATGGGAGGAGCCGTCTGTTTGTAGTACGGGAAGGGCTCGTCTGAGCAGATAGTAGGGCTCGTCTGCTGTGCCGAAGGAGGCTCGTCAATGGTTGAGGGAGCCCGTGCGTTTGAGGAGTACGAAGGGCTCGTCTGATGTCATAGTAGGAGCTCGTCCGCCTGTGTTGAAGGGAGAGCTCGTCAATGAGATTTGTAGGGAGGAGCCCGTCTGTTTGGTACAGAGAAGGGCTCGTCCTGACAGATAGTAGGAGCTCGTCTGCCTGTGTTGAAGGGAGAGCTCGTCCTGATAAATAGTAGGAGCTCGTCCGCCTGTGTTGAAGGGAGAGCTCGTCAATGAGATTTGTAGGGAGGAGCCCGTCTGTTTGAAGTACAGTGAAGGGCTCCTCCTGATAGATAGTAGGAGCTCGTCTGCCTGTGTTGAAGGGAGAGCTTGTCAATGAGATTTGTAGGGAGGAGCCCGTGTTTGAGAATACGAGGAGAGGGCTCGTCCTAATAGATAGTAGAACCGTGCACTTTTGTCTTGAAGAGAGCTCGATCTGATAAATAGTAGGGCTCGTCGCTGTGTTGAAGGGGAGGCTCGTCGATGAGGCCCCAGGGAGGAGCCCATACGTTTGTAGTACAGAGAAGGGCTCGTCCTGATAAATAGTAGGAGCTCGTCTGCACATGGCGGAAGGCTCGTCAATGAATTTGTAGGGGAGGAGCCGTGCATTTGAGTTCACAGAGACGGGCTCGTCACGATGGGATACTAGGAGCTCGTCACTTTGTGTTGAAGGGAGATCTCGTCGATGGATTTGTAGGGAGGAGCCCGTGCGTTTGCGAGGTACAGGAAGGGCTCGTCTGACGGATAGTAGGAGCTCGATGCACGTGTGGAAGGAGGCTCGTCAGTGAGCAAAGCGGGCTTATGGCGCGTGGCGGGGCGGCACCGATGTGGGGGCCGTTCGTGTGGGAATCCATGCTTGTGGGGCGCCGTATGAAGGCGGCTTTATGAGAGGAGCCGTTTCGTGTGTCCTTCAGTTATTGAAAAGGTGCGAACCGCTTTTAACGCTGATTGATGGGGAATTTGGAACAGTTGTGTATGCCTTCGGGTGCTTTCTCTATAAATAGGGGTTTTGTTGCCTCTGTGCCTTACGCTTTTTAAGATTTCTGCTTTCCATACTGGGCGGATGAAGTTTGTAGAAGATGGATGCTTGATGTTCAGCTGCCTTCGTTGGGGTTCTTCGAGCGCCTGCGGATGGAAGCACTACGAACTTCTCCGTAGGAGTTGTGTTTCCTAGTTCCCCTTTATGGGAGTTATGTTGTTCCTAGCTCTTGGCTGGGAATCGATCTAAGGGTGGGGATGGTGCATCCCTTGCACCTCGTCCTCGTTCTCTTTTCTTCCTTTCTCTCTCTTGCTATGCCTCTCTGCTTTTTCATTTCTTTTTCTTCTTTCTATCTCCCTTTGCTTTCTCATGCTTCTTCTTCTTTCTCTCTCCTGTCCCCATCTTTTCCTCCTCTTCTCCTCCTTCTTGTCTTCTTTTCATTATGTCTTTCTCTTTGTCTCCCTTCCCGTTTTTTCTTTGAGGGTATTGCTTGTCACCCGAGTGCATCGAGGAGCGCTTGTATTGCGCATTGAGGGGAATTGCTTGTATTGTATGCTTTTATGATGTAATCGAGGACACCATTGATTGTATCCAACCATGACTTGAAATAAAGATGTACTTTTATTTCTATGAATTTTCCATTGTATATATATATATATATATATATATATATATATATATATATATATATATATATATATATATATATATATATATATATATATATATATATATATATATATATATATATATTTTTTTTTACATGCCCGAGCCAGATTTAGAACATCAGGAATAAACAACCGGTCTTTCGCCCACTTGTCACCTAGGAATCATAAGGCCTTATTAACGATGATGCCCTGCGATAAAAGCTTAAGATGCTCAGCATTCCATGTATCTTTGTAGATTTTCCTTCTCTGTTGGAGCTCATAATTGCCGGTCGTGATCAAAGATATAATATAAGGGCCCTCCCAGTGGGGCCTATAGCTTCCCATGTGCCGGTTACCATGCGGGCGTGGCTTTTGGACGATCCGTACGTAACCACAGTTTGACTCTCTTGTTTAGTGCCTAGCGGTCTTCCTTTGGTATTCCTACGTATCTTTGTTGAACACTGCTCCGCACCGTCCGGGAGCTCTAAGTTCAGGCGCAAGGCCTCATCGTTTTGTTCCTCCGAGGCTAGCTCGACTGCGGGAGACTACGCCACAGCTTCAACGAAATTTCCTTGCATTGCCCAGCTAGGGCAAATGGGATCTCCGGGTTCTTCGACTTACGTAATACCGTCCTATGGGTATAGTACTTGATTATTCGACCCAACTCCCCTTCCAGTCTTCGGCTTGGTTTCAAGGGAGGCCTTGAGGGTTCGATGGTGACTTGACTTGTCCATTTGATTGTGGGTGGTAGCTGACAGATAGTAATTTTTAATCGAGCTCGGCACAAAGTCCCTGAATTTTCGCGTTATCAAAGCATTTCAGTTATACGAGACCAAGGCTCGGGACACCAAATCGCATATGATCGCTTGCCATCACAGTTGCGTATCTTACGCTCTTGTGATTGTGGCTAAGGGCTCGGCCTCGGCCATTTGGTGAAATAATCTACCGCAGCGATTATAGGGTGCATTGGCCCTTGCCAATGGGCAAGGACCCCAATATGTCCAACCCCAACATTGGAAGGGCCGGTGCGGTGATTGATGTCGAGCTCTGCTTAGGGAGCGTGATGTTTTAAGCGTGTTCTGGCATATTACGCATCTTTGACCAGGTTGGTTGCATCTTTGAGCATTGTGGGCCAATAGTATCCCTGCCTCAAAACTTTCCCGACCAATGTTCGAGCTCCGATATGGTTCCCGCATATGCCTTCATGCACTTCTCTTAGCACGTATTCAGTGTCTTCTCCTGTGATGCATTTTAGGAAGGTGTGAAGAATCCTCGTTTGTAGAGGCTTCCCTTGTGATTGGTAAACCTGGAGGATCTCACTCTTATCTTAGCCGCTTCCTTTGGTCGTGCAGTACAGGTTAGTCATTAATATAATCCCAAATAGGGTCCATCCAGTTCGGTATGGACCCTATTGGGGCGACTACTATGCCGTAAGGGTCAATGGGAGGAGACTCTACGGGGGTGCCGTGGGCGTTGATTCCCAAATGTCTTCCTGTGAGGTGCGTAGCGAGTTTTGCGAAGTGTGGCTTGCGAATTCTGGATTACGGGGCGTGCCGATCTGGCCCGATGAGCTTTTAATAAATCCGCGGACTTTACGAAGATATAAGATCATCTTCTCACCCTTGGCCTCGTATGTGTCTTCAATGCATTCGACCACCCGGTTGCAGAGTCGCTATGGACCTGGCGTCGACCTCTAATGAATGAATGAGATTGAGGGCTGCTATTACGGCCTCGTATTCGGCCACCGTTGTTGGGCGTGGAACTAAACAGTGCATACTCAATGTCTATACCCTCGATGAGGTCGAGTTAAACTGCTCGCTCCCTTGCGCATTTGAGGGCTCCATCCGCAGAGCTTCCATATGGGGAGGTCATCCATGATTGGGTGGGCTCGGCGAGCTCTGCGGGGCGAATTCCATGGCGAATCGGCTAGAGTCACGTCCTTTATGGCTGTTTTGGCTTGTGCGGGATGTCGGTCGCTCGGCTCTATGGCCCATTTCATCAACCTCCCGAGACCTGCGGTTTATGTAACACCACTTCATGGGTGTCGGTCGGGACTTCTATGGTGTGAGCACACGGAAATAAGGGCGAAGTTTCAGTGCGGTCACGAGCTAGTATTAATTTTCCATTTTCGGATACCTCCTCGGCTCCCTCGAGGGGCTCGGCTGCGTGTAGGCCGGTCTTGTACCCGCTCTTTCATCTACGGCGAGCACCGCGCTGGATTGAAAAAATCGTCTTGCTAAATACAATGTGAGGAGTTCTCCTTCACAGGGCTCCACTAGAATGGGTAGCGAGCTGAGTATGTTTTCAAGGTTACAAACGCTTCTTCACATTTCTCATCCCATTGAAAGGCTTTCTTCAAAACTTGGAAGAAAGGTTGGCATTTGTCACTTGCCCTGGACACGAATCGACTTAGAGCTGCGATCCTCCCTGTTAGTCGTTGTACTTCCTTTATCCCGGATGGTGATGGCATGTCAAGCAATGCTTTTATTTTATCAGGTTGCTTCAATTCCCTGTGGTTTGACTGAAGCCCGAAATTTTCCAGTGACACGCGGCTGTTTCTCAGTTCGGCTTCATGTTATAATCCCTCGGGATCTGGGCGTCTCGGAGGTGAGCGATGTGGATCTCAGGCTGTAGCGGACTTTACCGGCATGTCGTCTATGTATAGCTCCATGGTGTACCTATACGTTTTACGAAACATCGGTTCACTAACCTTTGGTAGGTTGCCGTTCTTGAGCCCAAATGGCATTGCAGATAGCAGTGGGTCCCTGTGCGGTGGCGAATGGCGTCTTCTCACAGTCCTTCCAGGGCCATGCTTGCTCTGGTTGCCTCTTGGGAGCATCCATGAAGCTAAGGAGCTCGTGGCCTGCTGTGGCATCTACGATAAGGTCGATCCTGGGTAGGGGGAAGCTATCCTTTGGGCATGCTTTGTTTATATCGGTGAAATCAATACAGAGCCGCCATTTGCCATTTGCTTTCTTAGCCAGGCACAACGTTGGCCAACCACTGCAGGTATTCTACCTCCCGGTGCCTGGCGGAGGCTTGCCGACCTCGCCGTTGATGGCCTTTTGTCTCTCTTCTGAAAACAGCGTTTTGCTTTACCGGCTTGAGAGATGGGTTGGTGTTTAGTTGTAATTGATATTTGCGAGGGTCTGATGCCACTTATGTCGACCTCTTTCCATGCGAAGATGTCCGCATTCGTCTTAAGAAGCGTGAGGAAGGCCTTTTTAGGCCTTCTGGCTAATTGGAGCGATATAGGCGAGATGCTGCAGCGAGTGCGTCATCAATATTCTTGGTTCCGGCTCTTACGAGGGCTCGGGCCAGTGAACGCCGTCCAGCATATCAAGCTCGCCCGTACTCCCACATTGTCGACCGTTTTGTTTCATAGAGGCGGTGTAGCATTCTCGTGCCACTGTTGATCTCCCTCGAACACGTCCAACACACGTTCTTGTCGGAATTTGATTACCGGGTGGTATCTTGAGGATGGCTTTTATCGCGATTGAGGGCTGCCAATAACATGTTGCCATTGACGGGGCGTCCACTATGAGAAACCTTGCTGTCGTTGTTGCTTGGTAAGGGGGCTCCCCCAAGGTTAGCACCAGTTGGATCGATCCCAATGGTAACACCTTTTCTCCTGAAAACCCACGGAGATGAGTGTTGACAGGTTCTAGCTTTTCTCTCTTCAATTCCCATTTTGTCGAGAGCCCGATGTAGAAAATGATGTATCGACTGAGCTCCGGGTTGTCTACTGGGACCCGATGGACCGTTGTATTTGCCACAATTGCACGGATTACCGAACAGATTCGTCATGATCTTGACACCCTTCAAGTGCGAGTCGGAGAATGTGATAGTAGTGTCGACTCGCGGCATTTCCCTAGATCTTGTACCTCCCAGTATCTTGCCGATCTTATCTTTAGCGCCAAGTGGGCCTTAGAGCCGACTAGATTCTCCTCCTCCGACCGTCCTCCACGAGATCGCGTGGATTTCCCGGGGGTTCAGCGTCTTTGGTCGTCGTCTGACGAGGTGGTGGTGGGCGAGGCCCGGGGCGGTTGCAGTTACGAGGTGCGGCCTTGAGCTTGATTCGAGGAGATATAAAGCGGTAGATGTCCGTGACGTATCGGATACTCTATCTCTGCTTCTCGAAATTGTATACGGGTTATCCGTCGCGATATCCATAGTCCTGTGGAACTGCGATGCGAGTGTTATCTCGGTAGGGATTTGACTTCATACGCGCTGGCCATCTTAAGGCGCTCATTCGTACTTCATGTAGAACTTGCGACAACGAGGTACATTGGGGTGAAGCGGGGCGAATAGCGTCGTCGTCTTCGAGCTGTGGCGGACCCGGGACGTCCATAGATTCCCTCGTCTTTTAGGGATCGCTCCTGCTCTGGCCCCGGAGATTTCCTCTGGTTCCTTGCCTCTTGGGGCTCCGTCCCGTCGCTTCTCTGTCGTCTTTTTGTCCTTGCTAGCGGAAGAGCTCTCCTTCTTTGTGGGAGGCCTCCTGCCTCCGTTTATGTATTTTCGGCTTTGGCGAGAACCTCGACCATGTTAAGCTTGAGGTTCTTTGAGATAGAGGAACATCAGGTCTTTGTTTGCACTAACCCACTTAATGAAGGCCGTGACAGCGAACTTTTCTTCAAGTACATCTATCTTCAGGGACTCGGCATTAAACCGTTGCACGTATGACTTCAAATTTTCCTGTGTTCCCTGTTTGATGGTTAACAGATGGTAGCTCGGCTTCCTGTATGTCCTAGCCCGATGAAGTGGGAGGCGAGCGCGGTGATAACTCTGAATGAAGAAATCGTTGAAGAGGGGATTTTGTTGAACCAGGCCATAGCCGGGCCTTTTAAGGTGGTGAGACGCCACACGGACGAGTGCGGATACCCATGCAACTCCATCCCGATTCTTATAGGTATGAGATGAATTACATTGGATCATGACGCCGTGACGCTTCTACTTGAGGCATCACGAATTTGGCCAGGGCGGGCGGTTGCTCTCGGTGGTGATTTGTTTGTTGCACCAAGGTATCCATAGTGTCTGGGGTGCGCCCTTTAACTACCTCCTTCACACGGCTGAGCTCTTGTTGGAGGTCCACTGGTTCTTGCTCCCATAAATACGCTCTCTTGTGATCGGTGAGAGATGTTTGTGGTTCCTCTCACGTTTCGCCCGCGTCCTTTATTCTTTGCTCGGTTCCCTTCCACTACAGGGGCTAGTTCTGAGCCGTGCCCCCTGGCTTGACTAGATTCTGCCTCTGCTTCGGTATTTCGGGGAATACCATAGCCGTGTTATCCCTCGTGTGGAGGAACATTGTGACCTTCCTGAGTCTGTCGCTCTTCTCGGGGGTGTTGTATTTGTCTGGTGAGTTGTTCTATCTCCTCTACCAAGCGCTGGTTGACGAGGCGGAGTGCTTCCACTTCGTTTGTGTTGGCCTGGATCGCTTCTGCTGGCCCTGGTGGCCTGCTGTCTGCATCTCCTGGTGGGTCTGGCATCCTTGTAGGATTAGCGTTGCTCCTGCTCGTGTTCCTAGTTGATACCATCTCGATGGCGAAATCGAGTTATGTTTGTGTAAACGGTCGTTCCCTGACGGCGCCAAGCCCGATGATGCCTCGTTTTCCAGCCTGGGCTGGGCTGGGGCGTGTGAGGGTCGTTGGGCTGACAGGCCGCCGTGGTGGAAATTTGGAGGATGCTAGACCGCCCCGTGTGCACGAAAGGATGTAAGCTTTCTGATGTGGGCTGCGGGCTCCGTTAAAAATACTTCCGCTGCAAAGTAAGGAAGGAGGGTCGGCGGGACTTGCCCGTGGCCCGCTCCGATCACCTAAGTCGGTCGTTCTTGAGAGAAAATTAGATGCTTAGAATGCTTAGTATTGGCATACCTTTCAGTTGGTGGAGTGGCCTTGTATTTATAGTGGATATTCATCCGGTTGGACGATGACTAGGAGTCCTTCCCGTTAGAGGATATGTTTCCTCATATAGTTAGCCTTAGATTTAGTAGTTAGTCAATGGAGTTTATTGGGATAATCCTCCTTCCTTATTGGGATTACCCCATCTAACGGTCTTCTATTGCTTTTTCTTCCCTTTATAATAGGACTTGATTGGACGAATAGGTTATCTTTTAGGGAATATTCTATCTTACATTGTTGGAAGGATTTGGGTTGGTAGGTACGAATATGGGCACCTATTTTACCAAATCCATGTTTGGGCCTAATGGCGGACCTCGCTTGTTTGCTATGGAAGAGACGAGGCGAGCCGGCCCCATTGCTATCCCGAGGTGTGAGTGAAGTCATGGTCAATTCTATACCCCCTAGTATTCAGTTTTTATATTTTTATTTTATGCACAAACATATTATACTTTTTTAGATACACTTTACATTCTTTTGTTTAGATTTTCAAAATGCATTATTTAAAATGGAAAATTATGTTATGGTTTATCTAATCTGATTCTATTAAAAAGTTTATAAGAAATAAAAATCACGGAAGTTAGCTAATTTAAATAATTCTTATTTGGTTGTTGCAGTGTGGGAGTTCTTATTCCAAAAATATAATTTTTAATTGCAATCACAAAACCCAAAAAAATAAATAAAATTAAACACATAATTTTTAAATAACACTTAGAAAAAGTGTATTCAATATATATAATATATTTGTTCATAAAATTAAAAATTGCTATTATTTTAATTTTAATTTTTATATTTATCTTTTATCTTTTGATTTATTTTGAATGTTTTTTTATTTCCAAAATATTAAAAATATAAATTTGTAAAATTATAAAGTATAAAAAAAATTAATGAAGTTCTAATATTTTATTATAATCAATTATCAAAATATTTATACTTTAGAATTTTTGCAATTTATATTTTAACTCTTTAAATAAATCAAAATAAAAAAGATAAATATAAAATTAAAATAATAGTAATTTCAAATTTCAAAATTTTAATTTTATGCCTGACATATTACTTCATATATATATATATTAATACACATTACTTTCATTTTTTTAATCTTTCAAAATCTGTTATTTAAAAAAATATATGTTTTTTTTTTCTTACAGCCCTTAAAAAGTTATTACACTGCTAACAACCTACTATAAATTTTTTTTTTTATAAATAGAATCATATTGATAAAACGTAACATAATTTTCCCAAAATTGGCCTGCTGCTATTTTCTTTCCTCGAATAGTTTCCAAAAAACCAAGCATAAGCGATAAGCCTAAGTATTATTAGAAAGGGATTTCATCGTACCATTGCCACTGGGATTTTAATTTCTATCCCCACCACCATGGGGTTATGATTCAATTCAATTTTTATTTTTTTGAAACAGCATTTTCGTTTGATTCTTATTCACACGTAACAGGTGCAACCTTGATTTCAACTAACCTTTTAGCTACACTTGGCAAAATAATCTTTCTGTCCATGGATAAATACTAGGAACTATAATTATATTATTTATATGTTCACTAATTATCCATGGATAAATATATTATGATGAATGGAAGATCATGGAAAGGTGATGGATCTTCAACCTCCCAGAAAAACAAGTATGCACAAAATAGACTATGAGTATGCACAAAATGGAGAAAAGTAAATAGAAAAATTCTTAGGCTTACCGCTTTCTAAAAATAATAGTAATTTCAGATTTTTATATTTTTAATTTTATGAACAAACATATTATATTTTTTTTGAATGCACTTTACATTCTTTTGTTTGAATTTTTCAAAATCTGTTATTTAAAAAAAGGGAAAATTATGTTATGGTTTATCAATCTAATTCTATTTAAAAAAAAGTTTATAAGGAATGGGAAATCAAAGACAAGTTAACTCATTTAAAAATAATTCTTATTTGGTTGTTACCCGTGTGGGGAGTTCTTGTTCCAAAAATATAATTTTTAACTGCAATCACAAAACCCAAAAAAATAAATAAAATGAAACACATAATTTTTAAATAACACTTAGAAAAAGTGTATTCAATATATAATATATTTGTTCACAAAATTAAAAATTCCTCTTATTTTATTTTAATTTTTATATTTATCTTTTATCTTTTTGATTTATTTTTTGAATATTTTATTTCAAAATATTAAAAATATAAATTGTAAAAAATTCTAAAGTATAAAAAATTAATGAAGTTCTAATATTTTATTAAAATCAATTATCAAAAATATTTATACTTTAGAATTTTTGCAATTTATATTTTAATAGTTTAAAATAAAACATTTAAAATAAATCAAAATAAAAGAATAAATATAAAGTAAAAAATAATAATTTCAAATTTTATATTTTAATTTTATGCTATTAAATATATATATATATATATATATATATATATATATATATATATATATATATATATATATATATATATATATCTTTTTGAATCTTTCAAAATCCGTTATTTAAAAAAAATATATGTTTTTTTTTGTTTTATTTGGACTGTTAAAAATGGTATTTTTGAAACAAGAACTCCTCCGGTAACAAATTAATAGGAATTATTTTTAAATGAGTTAACTTGCCTTTGATTTCCATTCCTCATAAACTTTTTTTAAAATAGAATCGCATAATTTTCCCTTTAAAAAATATATGTTTGGGTTTTTTGACGCCATTAAAAATGACATTTTTGGAATATGAACTCCCTCATACTAGTAACAACTTAATAAAATTATTTTAAATGAGTTAACTTGCCCTTAGTTTCCTATTTCTTATAAACTTTTTTAAATAGAAGCGTATTGATATGTAGCGTAATTTTTTGATAATTTTTTTTTTATTTGGTTGTTCTATAATTGTGACGCCCCAAAACTCGGGGTGTCTCGTTGACAACCCGTCAACCCACATAATACATTCGCTTCATATCATGAGACTCATACATGAGTAAAATTGCCACATTGGCCCATACATCAATATTCATCAAAAATCATACCAACTATATTGTCATAGTTCAAGAATTGTTTATATCACTCTTAATACCAACATATATTAAGATTTACAATGTTAATACATGTCATACAAAATCCATCAAAGCCACAATCCGGCTTTCTTCTAAAATATCAACCTCCCAATGGGTGTAAAGTCTTCCGCGAGCGCTACATGCACGAAATAATGATCCCTCGATAGGGTGACGATCTTGTGGTCGAATTATCATGCGTGGGTTACTCATATAAGTGCACGTGTAATGATTGGCTTAGCGTTCAAGCAATACATGATCCTACTTGAATGTCTGTACTGATCAGGTGTCCTCGAGTCCTCAGGCTCCCTCACGTATGCCTAAGTCAAATGCGAGAAAAAGCATCGTTTTAATTTCTTTTCATCTTAAGCCTGCTACTTTAATTTTTCTAGGTTGCCACGGTGCATATGAAATCACGTTATGTCATTTAAAACCACTAGCATCTTAAATATATGTTATCGTATATTAACAAAATTTACATACATACCACATGTTATTTAATTCACATCTATAACATCAAAATTAGCTCACTTGAGCTAATCACAATTCATTTACAATGGCTTGTACACAATTATATTTTCATATAATTCATCATCATGTTAACACATTTAATTATATGCATAAAAAATTTCTTTTTTTTCACACAATTCAAGCCATCCAATTCAAGCAATATTTTTGCTTGAAACACACATGGACCAATTTCGGTCCAACCAAGCAAGCAGGATTGTTTTAACGAGTCCCTAAACAACAATGGGGTACATGCATTGAGTGACCCTCATAAGCATCAGTTTCACTTTGTGGAACTGAAATCCATGGCCATTCCGACCCAAAAACACCCAAACCATAATTTGTGCACATGGTGCTCACTTTCGCTCCTCAAACAATCCCTAAACTGTCCAAAACGGGTTCAAAATATTCCAACAATTCGGTCCCAGATCAAACGGCCACTCATGGCCTCAAATCAACCAAATCATTCACAAAGCTCTTAAAACCGAAAATAACCGAGTATGAAAAGACCCCTACCTCTTGGGTTGTAGAAACTCCCAAAACCTTGATGCCAGCTCATTATTGTAGCCTTCGCCGTGTAAAACAACTTTGCTTCTTGGCCCGAAGAGAGCCGACGGTCCAAAAGCTGGGAAATCTAGAGAGAATTTGCCTTTAAAAGCATAATTTTAACCTTTGCTCTCCCCTCTCACCGCGTCGGGATTCGGCCAAAATGGAAGAAAAGTCTCCTTTGTCCCCTCATTGTACGTGTCAAGCCGTGTTGGCTTAAGTGGATTTCTTATCCACTTACCCATCATTTGATTTTCCTCCCGATTAGGAGATCTTTACATGTCACATGGGCCCCACACTTGAGCTGAAGTTGACTGAATCCTTTGACATGTGGCCTGCTTGTGGCTAGCTGAAATGTCTTGCGAAGTGTCCTTACTTCACGCTCGTTGCCTCGAAAAATATGAAAATTGACGTCTTGGGGTCGTGAAGTCGGCGTGGTAGTTAGATTTCGCGAGACGATCCCAATGGCGAAGTCCGTTTCATCATCCGAGATATAGAAAAATTTCAGATTTTAACCGAAATTACCATTTTGCCATTTTTCAGAAAATTAGATTTTCTCGGGATTTCATAATAATTTTTAAAATTATACATAACTAAAATTAATTAAATGTATGAGTGGTATGACTCAAAAGTTGTTTTCGATTACGTGCACGGGGCCCACGTAAGATACCTCATAATCTAACGACCTGGGGCTCTTGTACTTCATGCATGTTTGAAATTGTGAATGCTTTGCCACTTGAGCCAAGCATGATGCACGAAATTTTACGTATTTTTGAATTATTTAATCTTCATATTCATGATTTAAAAGAAATTCAATGAGTTTGGATGTGTAAATAAAAATCATTTATTGACTTTTAACACTATTTTTATTTTTCTTTATTACTTCTTGTATTTTTACTTTTTAAGTTATTTTTTAAGCAATTTTCTTTATATTTTTTCAAGAATCAAACTTAACTTATGATGAAGAAATTATTATTTTAAAGAAGGTTATTTATTTTTTAATAAATGAAATAGGTTATTAATTTAATGGTAACAAAGTGCTTAATTGTCAAAAAAGGAAAAAAAATAATTATTAAATTATATGATAAAAAGGTTTAAAGAAGTTTCTAAAAAATAAAGTTAAAAAGTTCTTTTTTAAACTAAGTAAAAAAGTTATAAAATACTATGTGTACAACGTTCACATTAGATGACACCAGTGCCGGACCTAGGAAACAAAGTCAAGATGGGCATAAAAATATTCAAGGGACATTGTAAGACAATTTTGAAGAAGCAATTTTAATTTAAGGTCTTTAGTTAATACATTAAGCTATTTTCAAGTGCATTTGCTTACCCCTAAGCTGCAAGGTAGGTCCGCCCTGGATCATGACACTATATAAGAGGAGTCGGATAGGATATGAATGATCCATCACCCGCTTGGGATTTGTTTGGCCTTGTGAAAGGGAATTCACTGTGGATTGTTAGATATTATATTTAATATTTTTTTTGGACATCAATTCACGTTGACGTTACAATTTTATAGTATTAGACTCGATCCGATTTTTTTATATGTCTCACTCAATCCTTAACTGATGAATCAGACCTCATAGGCTTAATATCTTTTAAGTTGAACCCAAAGGTACTGTTATTTAAATAATGTTATTAATTTATGGAATGTGAGTGTTTATTATAATAGAAATATATATATATATATATATATATATATATATATATATATATATATATATATATATATATATATATATATAATGATTTATTTTACTTGTTTTGATATCCAAGTTGCAAGTTCAAATCCCCACGGATGCAAAGTTCACTTAGAACAGCAGATTGTCTAAAGAAAGATATTTATATCCTAATTCAAATATTTGGCAGTGAGATTTTCATAGGAATATCAGAAAATATGTGTTTGAAGTTTATAATATGCCGTTTGAGGATTATTATGGGTTATCTTTTATTCATTCAAATGTGTTATTAGAAGGTGTAAGTTTCCTTATTGAGAGTATTTTCTCAACTAATAAATAAATAAATAAAAGTTCACTTATCCCTTATGCAATACATTTAGCAAAGATATTTGATTTTGATCATTTTTCAAAACATTGGTTGTGTTGAAATTTGATTTTCATAATAAAAATTTTGTATGCGGCACTACTTATGGGCGTTACAGCAATCACAGCAACGAATAAACCTTACTCGGAGAGAGAATAAGATGATGACTATAATTCACCTCAAAGAAAGTGAAAGGATTAGACTGGAATTGGTAAGCAAGTTGTTTGTGGATGGTGAGCAGACGACTCCAAACCCCAATTATTTGAGGCAAATATAACCCCCAAAAAGAAACCAACCTCTGAATGACACATTTTGAAGACCAATAAATCAGGTCGCATATCATCGAATATAAGTATGAGTTGTTAGACTTTACTTTTCTAAGCCTAGACGTGGGCAAGCAATATGGAAAGTTAAGTGTGTGATCTACAAATTCGGGGGTTCGTTAACCCCCGTTAACTTGTGGAAGATTAGGTGGTGTTGAATTGCTTCGGCTATGTGTGGGTAGTCCTTTTTTTAGTCTACGAATTTAACAGCTCAGGCTGAAATCTCGCTTTACTCTGAGGCTCTGCCACAATACAATCTATGCAATTACATGACAGCATAGTACAATATTATACGACCTCACTAGGTCCACATACGAGTACAAATGGCCACTTAGGGCTCATTTATCCATACTCAAACATATAAACACATGACTATAAAACCATAGTCCATAAGAGTTTAAATTACATCGCTCTTATACAAAAACATATATCAAAATTAAGCATTCTAATACATGTTTGACAAAATATAAATCAAAGCCACAATCCGGCTTTCTTCTCAATATCGGTCTCTAGTGGCGCAGTAGCTACGTACATTCCTGTACTTGCGGGGGTCCCACAGCGGGGTAGGCAATGCCCAACCGAGTAAATCCCTCCTGAGAAGTTTACTCCCAGCTGAGTGCACATGCAATGGTCCTGCAACAAATAACACTCCCCTCCAGAAGATGTCATCCTAGAATGAAAACCTACATGTCATGAATGAGATGCGACTCAATATGTCCCATGTACCGAGCCCTTATCGACTCCCTCTTAAACCCGAGTCCCAACCCGACTCCCTCACACATGCTTATGCCCAGAGTGAGAAACTCACCATTGGTATTTCAACCAATGGTCCTTTATCCAAAACAAAAGCTTTTTGTTCTATAAATAAAAAACATTGGACAATCTCCGAAACCGATTTAAAACAAAAGCATTGGACAATCTCCGAAACCGCTTGACTCTTTAGGACATTATCCCTAGACCGAGCCCGCACCATCAATACCATACACGATGTTGATTTACAATCATGAAGACCGTGGAGTTCTATTAGACGTCGTTCAATGTATCGAGTCCACCACCCGTTCACCAAGAATGGTGAATGACAACAACCATGCACACCCACCCGTTTTACGCGATGTCCTCGTGCATATGAAATGCAATGCAAATGTGTCATTGCCTATTCATACCATGCTACATATATATTGAGTGCTATATGCACATATGCCTACTCATGCATGTTAACCCATGTATCAATCGGTTCATTTATATCGCCCGAACACATAAATTCCAATTTAAATCATACAATTCATGTAACATACTTAACAAACATACACATTGACATCTATAAGTCATCACTAATCGAATTAATGACTTACTTTATCCCTCAGGTCTAATTGTGACACCATGTCCCTGAATGCTTCTGTGGCTCATGCAATGGCCTCAATCTCTAAACTCATGCATTTCCCTAGGCCTCATGGATAATTATATCAACATGCATATAAATTACCAAACAACATACACCAATTTCAATGTATTAGACAGCGCATATCAACATGTATTTGGTGCTATAATCAAACTTTTGAAAAATACGTGGACCCCAAATGCCATTCACAGGAACATGGCCAGATTCTAGACTCAAGGAGCTTTCCATAGAGTCAAAGAACACCAAATTTGGAATCCTAACGAAGGAGTTATGCAAGTTGCAAGCCATGAAGAAAATCAGCAGCATTGCAGCACCTACAGTAGCAGAGACTACTGTTTTTCGTCATTTTTGGATATAATATGAGCTCAAATTGCATTAAGCTATATATGGATGGATTTTATATTCAAAGGGCTTTCATAGGAGTCAAATGCGAATCAAAGTACGGACCGAAGAATTATGGTCATCAAGTTGGACGCTTCACGTGAGCGTGAGCCTCACGCAGCGACATGGAACTACTTATTTGCATGCACGGGGCACCTTTGGAGCTCCGTACATGAATTTTTTGACCCAAACTCATCTCGAAAACAACTCTTTCAATCGGCGACAAACCCGCCCCAATTGAGACCACAATTCGGCCATAAACATGGCACAAAACCTATCCCAAACTAAGCTCAAAATCAGGACATCATAGCGAAGAACCAAGAAAAAAAATCAGTCCTTTTGGTGCTCAAGAGCACTATCCAAACAGCCCCTAGGGCTCAACCAAGACCAAAACGACTCCTAGATGGAAAATAAACCTGAGTAGGAAGGTTCCCTACCTCTTGGAGCGAAGATCAAAGAACTTCGGAAGCTGAAATACGACCTCCCGAACTTTGGAGCTTGGATCTCCAACGAAGCTCTAGTTTTGGTGTCCACGCGTTGCCCTCGACGAGTACTCCTACTTTAAGTCTTAGCCTGACGCAAGACGACCACCCGAGCTTCGTAGATCTTAGAGAGAAGTTAGAATTTCTCTTTCTACACCCTCTCTTCTCCCTCTCTTGTGCGTGAAAGACCAAGAAGAAATTAGCTTTTTCCCATTTGCCCACCTTTTATTCCAATTAACTTAAGTTTGTTAATCGCCCACGTCGCGCCACATGTCCACTGGTCAGTTCGTTTACGTCTCGAAACAATTCATTTTATTTTCAATTCAATTTATTTTAAATGAACTTAGCTAAAACCATTTAAAGACTTAGATGTTACCATTAAATATCGGTAAGCGAGTCCTTGTATTCATGCTTTCAGAAAAATCGTAAAAATTAGATCTATCTCTCATAATTAAAAGATTTATAAATCATTAGATTTTGTGTGAGGTAGATCAATGGTCTTGATCTGTTTCATCATCTGAGATCTATATAATTTTCTAAGCTTCACTAAGTCATTCCAGCAATTTTACCATTCTTGTCATTTTTCAGAAAATTTCCCGGGTTTTACAAAGTGGCCCATATATGATTGTCAATTAATGATTTAATAAAATGAAAGTCTTTGATCAATAATTAATAAGGTAATTTCCTAAATTAACATCTTGATAGAATGTGTATTTGGGATAAGCCTAATAGGAATTAGTCATCTCTTAACCATAAGTAAAGTTTTCTCTCCATCAAAAGAGTTTGTCAAACCTAAAGGTGAAAATAAGAAATACAATTCTTGGTGATTTGCTCGGTAAATCTATTATACCTATCATGGATCAAGGTACGCAGACTCTTGTTTATTATGTGATTGTAGAAAATCATTTTTGTTCAAAGATCTTGGTTATAATGGTTTATATGTCATTTGATAACAAAAGGTTAAAGATTACATGTGGTATCGAGCTTTGATTGAGAACTTGTGATTTTCCATTAATGAATTATTATGTTTTATGTCCCGTTGTAATTTTTATTATTCTTTTCTCATTCATGGCTTCATGAATGAGATTACGTATGCGCCAATTTCGAAGTCAGTTGACTACCGGTCATGTGACGCCCAAACCGGGTCCGTTGGTACCTTCGACCCGCGGAATACAGAGTGGAAGTCGGGTTACGACGCCACTTTAGAAAATCGAGCGAGTCTCCTTTGTACGGGAGCTCTGCCCAAATACAATGCTTGTATAAAACCGCGTTTACTGTCCCCCAAACGGTCGATATGCAATATATATCCAATACGACCACTTGGGCCCATAAACAGTATACATGCCAACTATGAATTCAACTATATACCCAATAGTTCTAAGAGTTCAAATGTTTTACTCTTACACAACATATATTAAAATTAGAGAATTCTAATACATGTAAAGCATCATCAAGCGCTTGGCAGGCTTTCTTCTAATCCTCTGTCTCTAGGATGAGCCGTCTCCTCGCATGCTCCACATTGCACGTGAAGGGGATCCACTGACGGGGTGAGCTAAAGCTGATGGGAGAATCGCCCTAAGTGGGCTTACTCCTTGCTTTAAGATGCGGTCTGATGTTCAATTTAAACAAACATTCAAGCAAATGCATGATCCTACTTGAATGTCTGTGGCCCTTTCGGATCAGAGTCACCGTGAGCTCTCTCACGCTCGCCTAAGCCTTGTAGAGAATTACTATTTTATTAGTGACCCAACCCCTCAGATGTATATATATCAATTGGGCGCTCAGACGATTGATATATAATTGTTTGTGGACTACCCTCAGATGAATAAATATCAAGCTGGGCGGCTCGACCAGTTGATATATATTATTTAGTTTGAATTTACTACTCCGATAGTGCGTTTAAACTACTGCTCGAGCCTTGTTTTTCTCTAGACTCATCTCATGCACTAACTCCTATATTCTAGGATGTTCCGGTGCATATGGAATACATGTATGCCGAGTTCAATTCGGTCTAAATCACATACAAATATATAAACATGAATATACTCGCATAAATTTAATCACACAAACATATTTATGTAATTATCATTTCAAACATCAAAATTAGCTCGCTTAGATACAATGTTTCCAAACACAAGCAGTGGATTAAATAGCAACCAAACACATAATTTCACGAAATTACATTCTTAGAACACTATTTCGGGAATAGTGAAACCCTCGGTTACTATTCCCGAAAAATCACAAATCAACGGTTCACCTTGTGAACCCGCAATCCACGGCCATTCCCGGCCCAATACATACCAAAACACATGGACATTTATGGCCCATTTCTCACAAACCCGGGACTATTTTAACGATCCAGTAACCCGGCTTGATGGGCTGTCCACGGGCGACCCACATGTCTTTCTCAGTTCCACCTTTTGGAACCCGAATTTCTTACCCATTTCTATCTTATAAACCGGCGTAATTTATTGAATAAATTATGTTCACTTCCCAGGTCCACACCTTTATCCGCGGCTGTCAAAAGTCGAAAATATTTAAAGTTCGATTAAGTGTTTGGGACCGAATCAGCTTTCTTTCATTCCCGGCATTTTCCATGCAATCGTGATTTAAAGCGAGATGCGGAATTAAAGACCCCAACAGCCCACTAATTTAAGGCGATCACGGATGGTGAGAAAAAATCCCAAGAAATTCTAACAATTCGATTATGTTTTGGGGCCCAGTCAAGCTTCAACCCTCCACGGCACTCCAAATCGCCGAGCTTGTCAAAATACTTAAAATGGGGAGATAAAACGCCCAGTAGGAAAATCCTACCTCGGGGGTTTGAAGAAACTCACTAAAGCCGATCATACGTGCTTTTGTTCGCGTGAAGATTGTTTTAATGCGCGAAGTCATCGACAGGTGGATCGTGTCTAGCACAGAAATCCAAAAGCTACCGAAAACCCGCTACTGGATCAAGAAATAAAGCTTCTCACGTTTTTTGTTTTGCTAAATGAAGAGGATGAATATTTATTCTTTATTTCGTCCTTTGGTCGGCCATCGATTTAAATGACGCTATGTCGCCGTTTGCGGGAATTGATATTATTATCCGACGATCCATTTTCATTATTTCTCTACTTCATACCGCTTATGGTACATGATGCATCTTTATATGTGCCTTTAAGTCGCGTAGAAAATCGGTTTACGGCACGGCCAGCGATCACGCCGAAAAAAGCGTGCCGACTCGGTATCTCGGAAAAATTACAAAATTTTCGTGCTAACTAGATTTTGCGAGAAGATTCCAACGGTGCAATCCGTTTCGTCATCCGAGATCTAGAGAATAAATTCAGTTTTTAACCCGAAATTGTTTTGTAATCGAAGTACGATTTTGCCCTTATTCAGTGGAATTTCTCGGGTCTCCAATTCGTACATGTAAATCGAGAAAAATCGAATTTTCTAAAATGGCAAAAGCGATGAAATTGCTGCTATATTGTATGTTGAAATTTGTAAATTTTTTAGATGCCGGATAATGAAACGGACCTCACTGTTGGATTCGTCTTGCGAAATCTAGTTACCCAAACAAATTTTGTTGAATTCCAAGGTAGTCAGAATTTCACATTTTTCAAGGAGGACTGGGGACGATCACTCCCAGAAACGAGATTTTTACGAAAATCTCGGAAGTTGGGAAATGACTTAAGCTAAGTTCATAAAAAATGATTTGAACTTAAAGGCGAGATGAAATAGATCGCCGGGCAAAATCGGACCCGAGCAAGTGTGGACATGTGGGGCGACGTGGGCCACGACTTAAGTTGTAAGACAAAAAGGAGCTTAAGGAAGGAAAAGACTTCATTTTTCTGCTGGTTCACGTGAGAGTGGGAGAAGAGGGAAAGAGGAGAGCCAAGAGCTTCCTTCTAAAATCTACAGAGTTGTGACACCCCAACCTGGCACCTCTGTGTTAGGAAAAGATTAATCCACTAAGCTGTAGACTTTAAACTGATTAAGCGGGTAGTTCTAAAACATTCCTTAAATATAATCATATAATTACTTATATATTACATAATCACACTATCATACCCCACTATGTGATGCGTTCAAAGCATCACTTACATATTATTTACAAATCCTTTTCATTGTATCCAAAAGTTTATATACATTATACGGTTCAGAATAAGACATTAAAAAGAAACACTACAGGTGAGCACCTATCACTGAGATGGCCTTTGATGTTGATGTGGAATGTCTTGTTCTCTAGCCGCCGCCTCCTCGGTACCTACACAGATAAACACCCGTGCTAAGCATAAAGCTTAGTGAGGATTTTTATGCATGGATGACCACTAACCATGCTCATCACATTATAATACTCATGGAACTTGCTATGCATATATATATATGTAAGTTACAATAATTCATGAACTTACCACAATTAAATAATTTAATTGATTATGTTAATCTCATGTGCTATGCTAACTTCCTGTGCTTTATCTATCGAATTCCATATCATTTTAGTCATAGTATTAATGACTATTCAAGTATTTTATATTTCCATTATCAATATCGTTTTATCTCTTTTTACATGTTTCATGCCTGCATTTTCCAAAGAAATTGGATACGGCTTATTTATGTACTTGAGGTACTATCATTATCTTATAATAGTAGTCTCTATTTGTATTGTACTATATGACCCAAACGGGGTCGCGGTAATGACCTCAACGAGGCCAACTATATCTGTATGTTGTATCAACTGAATCCCTAATAGGCATGTCCATCTATCCATCTACCTGGTCATAAGCAGACAATCAATTTTATTACGTTTTCAGTGCATATCCCACATATATGAATAACTATTGTTATCATATGAAATATTCACTATCCATTATTCTCATATTCATAAAGTGCACTTTCACATATTTCTTATCATCATAGGAATGTATTCTATGCTACTTTATACCAACTATACATGTATTCTCTTTTCTTCACATGACAGTCCATGTCATTTATTATTCCATCCTATTTATTCCTTATTATTTAGCATTAAATCATATAACTTTTAGGTCAAATTCTTTATCTCACTTAGCTAAGTTATACTGACTTATTTTCATACAAAACCATCTCCAATAATACTTAGAGAGTATATAGGAGACATTAAGATGTTTCAAAATCCTTTAGGAGAGGACATGAAAATCCTTTCCCAAAATAGGGTCCGACTTCCCTCAATTTCTAGGTATAATGAGTTCAAAATCTCAACATATTTCCTTCATTCACTTTGTTCCTCTATGAATCTATTTTACTCAGAAATTGGAATCAATCCATTTGATTTATCCAAACTCAAGTTATGGCATTTTAATACAAAACTGGTCTGTTTGCCAGGTTTACACTGGTACCCGACTGTGAGACCCGATTTTAGAGATCTTAACTCCATAATTTGACACTGATTCCTTCTACTTATTTGGAGCTATATTGTTAAGGGTTCTTCTCCAATTGGAATCATCCAATTTGGAGTAAGATATGCCCTAAATAATTGGGACTGCTTTTTTTTCAAAATAGAACCAGTAACTCGTCTTTGGACACAAATTTGGGGGTCTTAAAGTCATCTTAATACTTAGGCTCTTCTTGGAAAATGTAGACACGGGTCTTAGGTTTCCTCTCCAACTAGAATTTCCTAAATCGGAGCACTCTAGACCAAGTTATGGCCAAATAATTCTTAAGGTTTTAGGGAAATTTTTGACAGCATTTCCCCTAAAACCTCAACATTTCCTTTATACTAAAATTCCTCAATTGAGGACCACAACCAAATAAAAATCAAAACCAACTTTAAACCCAACTCAAACCAACAAAAACAACAAAACGAAGAGGGAGAAATTAAGGTAGTTCCTAACCTTAATTTTCTTAGACCATATCTTCCTCTCTTCTCTCTTTCTCTTTGCTTTCTTCTTCCTTCTTCCTTTCTTCTACTTTCTTCCTCTTTACTTACATCGGCATGGAAATGGATTGAGCAACCAATTTGGTCTCCTTCACACTTCTACCCAAATGCCATAGCTCCCCAAAGCCAAAATGGAAAAAAAATGATTTCTAGAGACAAATCTTTGGTCTTTTCTCCACTTGTTATAAGGCTATGTTTGGAAAAAGGCAGTTAGCTTGAATTTTCCATCTTTTGCATTCTAGTCCTCCATGGTTATTTCATTTACACATCTAATTATCAAAATTCCTACAATAACATACAATCTTCTAGCTTAATGTCCTTTGAGTCCTTAAGTTGATAATTTACCACTTATCCTTTGTACTTCTTTAAAATTTCCGATTATATCCTTTTTCACACTTAACCCGGAAATTTCCAAAAAACATAATTTGATTTCCATTTTACTTTAAACATTCCATAAAACTATTAAGGTATAATTTGGAGTGTTATAGGAGTTCCGTCAGTCGAAGTTCGTCAGGCCAAGAACGAAAGTTCATTCCATTAACGAGGGCTACGTGTGGGTACTGAAAACGCGGGATTTCATCGAGGATCCAAACAAGGAGGTCGGGAAATCAAAGGTTTCAGGTTTAGGAATTGTCCATGAGGCTTCCTAAGGTTTCTTCTATGCTCCAAGAGGTAAGGAATTCTTCTTACTTGGGTTTATTTTCCAATTTTGGGCTGGAAATGGTCGGATGTTCGAGTTCCTGTTAGGCGTCCTTCGCCTAGGCAAACTGTCCTTCGCCTAAGACAAGGGGCATTGTAAGACCCGAGAAATTCCAATTTTTGAAAAAATGGCAAAAATCGTAAATTTGGTTACAAAATTTCAATTTCGGTTAAAAATCCGGAATTTATTCTCTAGATCTCGGATGACGAAACGAATTTCACCGTTGGAATCGTCTCGCGAAATCTAGCTAGCACGTAAAATTTTGTAGAATTCCGAGACAGTCTGAGTTGGCACGTTTTTCAAGGCATCGCATTTCGGGTGCCGTAAAATGATTTTCTATGCGACGAAAGTCACATATAACACGTACTCGTGTGCCATAAGTGGCATGAGTAGAGAAATGATGAAAATGGACCGCCGAGATAGTGCCGAATGTCAAAACTGGGAAAAGAGGGACATAACGGGTATTAATGGAATTGTTTAAGTTAAGAAAAGACAAAAATGAATAGTAACCATCTCCTTCATTAAACCAAAAGCAAAACAAAGCGTGCAGGATCTGGGGGGAGTACAAAAGCGGATTTTAAGGAGATTTTCTTTAGAGAGAAAACTTCTCTCTAAAATATGTGCTTGATCAGGCCGTCGTAGGTCTTGGGACAAGAAGGAAAAATTTGCTCTACGGAGAGGGCTTGCGTGGGTGCGGTTAGGAGTTTAGACAAACTCCTTGAGGTAGGGGTTTCTTCCTACTTGGGTTTTACGCTTTATTTAAGTGTTTTTCAATGTTTCGGTTAGCTTGAGGCCTTGAATGGCCGTTTGATCGGTCCCAAAACTTGGGACCAAATTGATAAAATTTTTGAAACCAAAGATGGGGCAGCCGTGACTGTCCATGGCTGATTTGGGTGGATAAATTGTGCATTTATGTGTTGATCCATGTATTGGTTTGTATGAGTAGGAAATGGTAGTGAAATCCCGGAGTTCACAAAGTGAACCGATGATTAGTGATTTTTCGGGAATAGTAACCGAGGGTTTCACTGTTCCGAGAATGAATCATTCTAAATAATTTTTGTGAATTAATATGTTTGGTCGAGTAATTCAAGTATAATTGCTCGTGTTTGATCATTAGCCCATGTGAGCTAATTTTGATGTGATGAAATGCGTAATTACATAACATGATTGTGTGATTGAATTTTTTGTAAATATATGCATGCTTATATATTTACATGTGAATTAGACTATATTGGAATTAGCATACATGCATTCCATATGCACTGGAACACCACAGGGTATAGAATTGAGTGCGTGAGATGAGTCTAGAAAATGGTTCGGAGGGGTTGTCTAAAATGTTAATTATCGGAGGTGGTCGAATTAAAATATCGATCGTCGGAGGCAGGCGATTGATATACATCGGAGGGTGGTCCACAAATAATATCAGTAAATGGGAGCTGACCCGATTGATATATACACATGGAGGGTTGTCCACGAACAAACAAAATAATAATTCTCATACGAGGCTTAGGCGGTGTGAGAAGTCGTGAGGACTTCGAGTACGAGATGATGAGTTAGACATTCAGTGGATCATGCATTTGCTTGAATGTGTGTTTATTACGGAACATTGCACTGCATAGGTAGAAATGGCCCGCCCAGGGCGATTCCTGCGAGCATTAGCTCGCCTGTCGAGGGATAT